>QAOC01038254.1:0-10050 GCA_003255005.1 Begonia fuchsioides | reverse complement strand
TCCTCCCAAGAAGCTTCCTCGTGAGGCAGACCCGCCCACTGAACTAAGATCTCCCAAGTGCTGCGGTTGAGGCGAGAACGTAGGACCACAGAAGGCTCGAGAACAGAACGACCCTCAGAAAGCGGTGGGAGGACGGCAGGGATAACTGGCGGCGATCCCTTGAATGGCTTCAATAGGCTGACATGGAACACATTATGAAGACGGCAATCCGCTGGTAGTTGAAGACGGTAGGCTACCTCCCCAATGCGCTCAATAATCTGAAAGGGACCATAATACTTGGGCAAAAGTTTATGAAGTGAAGATTTTGCCAATGTGCGACGACGAAAAGAATGTAGGCGAAGCCAAACCCAGTCTTCAATCTGAAAAATCACTTCACGGTGAGTCCTGTCGTACTGAGCCTTCATACGTGTCTGAGCTTGGGCGAGCTTCTCCCGTATGTGAGCCAGGGCATGATCTCGGTCTTGGAGGGCTTCATCAACTGCTGCGACGCGAGCCATACTAGGTTCGTAAGTGAGCATCGACGGAGGAGATCGACCATAAACTACCTGGAACGGAGAGGACTGAAGTGCTGAGTGGAAGGAAGTATTATAACAATATTCCGCCCACGGTTCGAAGCCAGGACTTGGGCTGTTCTCCCACCAAACAACGGAGATACATCTCCATAGTGCGGTTGACCACCTCAATCTGCCCATCGCTCTGTGGATGAAAGGCGGATGAAAGAGCCAATTTAGAGCCTGTAAAGGAAAATAACTCCGTCCAAAAACGACTAATGAAGACTAGATCTCGATCGCTCACAATCGACTCAGGAATTCTGTGCAGGCGAACAATATGATAAAAAAAAACTCGAGCCACAGATGGAGCCGAGTATGGGTGCGCCATGGCTATGAAGTGGGCATACTTGGAGAAACGGTCAACCACCACTAGGATAACTGATTTGCCTTCAGCGCGAGGTAGGGCATCCACAAAATCCATCGAAATATCGGCCCACACAATGGAGGGAAGGCGCAAGGGCTGAAGTAGGCCGGCCGGTTGTAAGTGTTCGGATTTATGGCGTTGACAAATTAAACAGGCCTGCACATAAGAAGCAACCGAGGCGCGTAGACTCGGCAAATAAAAATCTGCACGGATGCGAAGAAGGGTCTTCTGAACGCCCTCATGCCGTGAATCGTGCGTGTTTGCCAGAATAGCTGGGATGAGAGGTGAATCAGAGCGGATGTAAAGGCGGCGCTTATAAAATAACAGCCCATCCGAGCATGTCCATGCGTCAGATAATTCTCCTGCAGAGACGCGCTGAAGTAAGAGACTTGTCTCAGCTGAAGATGCTGTGTCACGACGTATATCGTCCAGGAAGGAGGATAATGGGCGAGAAATAGCTAGGAGCTGAACTGTAGACTCGTCACGGCGAGAGAGAGCATCAGCCGCTGTGTTCAGCTTCCCTGATTTATATTCTACCGAGAAATCGTAGCCCAACAATTTACTGATCCAGTGTTGCTGTGGGGAAGTGGAGATCTTTTGCTCGAGGAGAAATTTGAGGCTGTAATGGTCCGTTCGTACAATAAATTTCCTTCCCCAAAGATATGGACGCCAATGTCGAACTGCCTGAGCTAACCCAATAAGTTCCCGCTCATAAGCTGCCAAAGAACTGTGGCGGACTGCTAGCTGACGACTGAAACACGCGATCGGATGTCCCGATTGCTGTAGAACGGCACCGATGCCTGATCCCGAAACATCACATTCGACAATAAAATCGGAGGAGAAATCTGGCATCTGAAGAACAGGCGCAGTAGAAAGGGCTGCCTTCAGGGATTCGAAGGCCGATTGAGACTCTGTTGTCCAGTGAAAACCGTTGCGTCTTAGCAAGGCGGTCAAGGGAGCAGCAGTAGTGCCATACTCACGAATAAATTTGCGATAATACCCGGAAAGACCGAGAAATCCCCTGAGAGCGGTGACAGACGTCGGAGTTGGCCATGACGAAATACTGTGGATCTTGTCCGGGTCAACGGATACACCGGATGCTGAGACAAGGTGACCTAAATAAGCTACCCGAGAAGAAGCGAACGAGCACTTGGACCGCTTAAGAATCAGCCGATGTTGGCGTAGGAGACCCAATGTAATGCGCAGGTGGCGCAGGTGCTCTGTTGGAGTCTGACTATAAACCAGAATGTCGTCGAAAAACACCAATATAAAGCGGCGGAGATGAGTAGCGAAGACCTCGTTCATCAAAGCCTGAAAGGTGGATGGAGCGTTAGCAAGCCCAAATGGCATAACAATAAATTCGAAGTGCCCATGATGAGAGCGAAAGGCCGTCTTCTCAATATCTGCAGGATCCATACGAATCTGATGATAACCCGAACAAAGGTCGAGTTTGGTGAATAGAGTCGCCCCGTGCAACTCGTCCAATAGTTCGTCAACCACCGGAATCAGAAATTTGTCCTTGACTGTTTGTGCATTAAGCTCCCGATAATCCACGCAAAAATGCCATGTTTGGTCCTGTTTACGCACCAAAAGAATCGGTGAGGAGTAGGGCGATCGACTGGATCGAATAATACCTTGGCGTAGCATAAGAGAACACTGCCGCTCGATCTCATCTTTCTGGAGATGAGGATAGCGATACGGTCGAACGACCACCGGATCAAAACCGTGAGTGAGACAAATGCGATGGTCGCATGACCGGATGGGAGGGAGACCAACGGGTTCGCTGAATAGGTCGCTGAATTCTTGTAATAAACCTGAGAGATCGGAGAGCTTGTCATCGGCGGACAAAGTGGTAAGTGTCGGAGCGGGACCTGCCGGAAAAGCAGATAAAATCTCTGAATGGCCCTGACGAGTAAACTGCAGAGTCATGGCGTCAAAGTCCCATATAACACGGCCCAGTGTGCGTAGCCACTGAACACCCAGCACGACATCCAAACATGGCAGGGGAATAACAAAAAAATCCGCCCTGAATAAGATCCTTGAAATCGAAAATGGAACGGCACGGCATGCCCCCAAGCAACGGACACGCTCTCCATTGGCCACAGAAACAGACATGGAAGTTGCAGTAGTAGGCTGTAGGCCCAAACGCGATGCGGCCCAGACACTCAAGAAATTATGAGTGCTTCCGATGTCGACCAAGCTACGTAAAACCTGAGAGGAAAAAGAAGCTGCTAAAGTCAAGGTGGATGCTTCATTGGAGCCGGAAATAGCGTTGAGTGAAATAGTAGGTTCCGTAGGTTCCTCTTCGACTGTATCTCCCTCCTGTTCATCGGTGGAATCAGCGTCACCGTCACAATATAACCAAAAAAGGAGCTTGCATGTATGACCGCGAGAAAAAGGCTCATCACAGTTATAACATAAACCTCGAGACCGTCGGTCGGCCATCTCAGCACGAGATATCCTTTTAAACGTGCGATGTCTCAGCGGCGGGGGTCCGGGCTGTCCACCAGCGGAAGGCGCTGATGGTGGTGCAGCGGAGGACATGGGGGGGTACTGAGGGTCGTGAAAAACGGCGGGCTCCATAAACGGAAGGAGTAGTCCGTCGTTCATAAGCACGAGCTAAGGCCATGGCCCTTTCTAATGTAGGAGGGTCTTGTAGCTCCACCTCCATTCGAAGCGAGTCCTGTAAGCCAGCCGTGAAGAGATGAACAGCCTGGTCCGGAATGACAGAGAGGGCCTTGGTAAATAAATGCTGGAATTGCTTCTGATATTGTGTTACTGTTCCTGTCTGTTTCAGATAAATTAACTTCCCCAAAGTATTGGTTCGAGCTGGAGTGCCAAAACGTTCCGTGCAAGAGTATTTAAAATGATTCCATGAAAGCTCCGTCTTTCCATCACGGAACCGTTCATACCAGTCATCCGCCTCCTCCTGTAAATGATAAGCGGCCAGTCCGACCCAACCGTGGAATGGGATATTCTGGCTTTGGAAATAATGTTCGCATCGATTTATCCACCGATGAGGATCTGATGAACCATCATAAGACGAGAAATCCAAACGGGCACGTATAATAGGCCGTGTGCCCTTGCCGGGATAAGTAATATACGGGCCTGTGAGCTCGGGATCTGCTATCGGATGATCATGACGAGGCCCAAGATTAAGGGTTGCAAGGGAAGCACTGTTTGCTTCGTTTGTAAATCCTCCAAAAACCGGTGGTACCCCTTCCGATCGTGGCTAGGCAGTGACTGCAGGTTGCTCCAAGGAGCTTGGAAATTCTTGCGCATAAGGCCCTGGCAGTGGCGTTGCTGGGAAGGTGATCTCGTTATGTGGGAGTGCAACCGGCGCATAGGGTGTGTTGAAAGGCGGTGACGGGTGCACTGGAAAGGGGTGCGCAGCTGTGCTGGGCGCGCGGTGGCCGGCTACGAGTGCTGGTGGCGCAGACACCGGCGGCGCTATCTGCGCGGCGGTGAACGGAGCAGAGAAGACGCGCGCGGGCGCGGAAAGTGCTGGTGCGGCCTGTGCGANACCCTGAGATCGGGTAACCATCCATCTTCCGTTCATAGAGAAGACGAAACAAAGAAAATAAGAAAATACTGAATAATTGATTCCTTCCCCCTGGGGGCTAGGGTTCTTAAATAGAAAACTACAACCCTGACTTCCAAAATACGAAATGACCAAAACACCCAACAAACTAAAGGGAAAAATAATTAAAAGAAATAAGACAATAAATAAGAAAACAGACTAATGCTAGACTCGTCTAACATATTGTTTTCCTACGAAAGCGTCTATAACAAAGATGATATTGACAGTATTTGCAATAATTTATGATATAATCACATCACTAATCTTTCAAACTCATGATATCCAAGCAATTATCTAGACGAAACATAAAAGACATACAAATGCTAAAGTTCACTTTATTGACGAAATATTAAGTATTCAATTGTTTAAGCCGACTATAGAAATCAAAATCTTTTCATAAAAATAAATCCCCTACACCAAAATGCAATACAGAATTTGGATCAGACTCCTGCAATGTTGTTTTTTATGAATACTTCTTAAATGGCTTCTTTTTTAACAATTTACAAGATGAACTCATACACTTCTGCATGGCCTAACGTTAGACAAAATTGAAGCACGAATAAATCAGCGTAGAATTTTTCAGAAAATGAACTTTTTAAACCAGAAATAAAAATCAGCATGTGCAGAAAATGATTGATTTTAGAACAAAAGTAAATCCTAGTCCATTGGTCAGTTTTACTCATGCAACTCCTAAGCAGGAAAAAGAAAAGCCAATTTGATAGATGTTAACATTAGATTAATATTCCACGAAAACTAACCTTATTAAGCTTCATTTCAACTTCATCTAGGCTTGACTTCATATCCTCAATAGCTTGAACTAATTTCAGCATCTCCTCTTCTTTAACTGCTGTTATTTCCTTTTGTTTCTCCAACCCAGTCTGATTTGCTGGTAATATCTCCACTTCATTGATTTCTGAAGACTCCACAACTGTTTCCATCCCTTTTGCTGGCGTTGCTTCATCTTCTTTACAATCTGCAGACTCATCTGCAACCTTCTCGGTCACCTTCATTGGCTTTGATACGTCTTCATTGACCACTTTATATTCCTCCACATCCTTTCAGTTGCCTTCATCGGTTTTGATTCATCTTCATTGAACACTTTAGACTCCTCCACATCCCTGTCAGTCGCCTTAATTGGTTGTTCGTCTTCATTGAACACTGTGGACTCCTCTACAATCATTTCAAGTATCTTTATTGGCTTTGAATTGTATACATTGATAACAGGAGACTCCACATATTTTTCAGTCACCTTCTCTGATTTCAAATCCTCTTCAATGATTNTCAAACCCAATAACTCACCATGCTAGAACAAATGTCAGCTTCAATCATCGTGGCAGGAACAATAGTGCTTTGGACTAAAAATTTGTCCGTGCACAACATGTCACCTGGAGCCATCGGTTGAGCTCGCATAGTCACTACAATGAGAAATATCAACAAAAATATCAAACAAGTCAAAAGAGCAAGTAATAGTTACGTTATATACACAGAGACAGACTAGCGAGAAAACAACACAACTTTTCAAAAGTTTCATTAAATCACTATCATCTGAATAAGATATATAAACGTCAATACCTAAAAATTTATAGGTGGAATGTGGTAAAACAAGGCCAGCATTTGGCCGCACCGAGTACTTCTTTGGGGATGTAGTCTTAACCTGCCAAAGCCAAAACTCATGGTTCTACCAAGATTCCTCTCTTTTTTAAAACGATAATAATAAGTAAAGTAATATGATTGCATACCTTAAAAGCAACATGATCACCAGAATTATTTGTCAGTTGAATGAGGCATGAACTTAGTTTATTTGCTTCAACTGGGAAAAAATAGGCTTAAACGTTAGTTTGTAAACAATCATGACATTTACATATAATTTGGTTGATATGCAGCTACAATAATAATAGCTCTTTAAGAAATCCCATCACTGAGCACAAACGCACAAATAAAATTCAGTTCATTTGGTTGGATTTCCAAAAGATACGTCTCCATATCTCTTCTTAATAACAATTCAGATTCCTTGGCAATTAAGCGCTCTACTGATGAATCAAATCCTTAATCTGCATGAGCCATAACAATAAAAATGAAAATCAAACGAAGATATTTTTGCTACGATGTTAGGGAAAAGGGAAGAAGAAGAAGAAAAAACAGAGAAAACTAATAATACAGTCGAAGGTTCAGATTTGGAATATTTATCAGATCATCCCACCGATGTCCTGGAAGTCAGTTGCATAGAGCAAAAACCAAACAATAATGCCTTAAAACGAATTACGCGCATCCAGGGATGACTAAAAGGCGTCGTTAAATACTACTTTTACAACTAATCTAAACTGTTTTTCAGTAACTCAGCAAGATTGGAAGTATAATCCTCAAATTCTAGTCCTCTTCATGGACGGTCAGACTTGATCTATGGAAAAATTACTATTATAAATGTTGGTTTATCAACTCCAAGTTTCGATTGCAACTGAAACTTGACCATTCCAATCCAACGTATCAAAGGTGAATGCATCAGAAACATGTAACGAATCAAGAAATTGAAAAAGAAAAGTAAAAAAAGAAAAATTCAAGCAGGAATTCGCTCGTTCCCTCATAATCGGAAGACAATAACATATCAGTAACCAAAATTTCAAAACGTTGCAAACTCCCTCCAAAGATTCCCAACAAAAAATCCATTTCTCGGATCCAAAAAATACTCCACTATCAAAGTGGAAACAAAGTCGGGAAACAATAAAATATGAAGATGAAGTTCCGAATAACACGAAAAACTAACCTCTGTACGTGAAGAAAGTGACAGAAAAAGAGCAGAGACTATAAATAAATGCCGTTTGAAGTGAAACCTCCGCCTTGAAAGAACATAAGATATTAAATAATACAGAGCCAGGATTCTGGCGAAACCTATAAATCAATGCAGAGAGAGAAACCATGGAAGGACGGTGAGAGAGAAAGGGAAGCATGAAGAACGAAGCACGTCGCGCTTCTGGGGACCACCAGCGTTTAGGCGGCACCCGAAACTAGGGCTGGGCGCGGGTCAATTCGAGTCGGGTCAGGGAAAATCTTGACCCGACCCGAACTCGATAAGGGAAAAAAAGTTGATCCGATAATGACCCGACTCGATAAGGGAAAATTTTGACTTGACTCACTCCTTATCGGGTCTTTATCGGGTCCTATCGGGTCAACGACCGTTAAAAAAAATTCAACATAATCTTCTCTAGAATTTCATCTAATCTCACCTAAAAACAATACATTCAATATATTTAAATAATCATCCATATTCTAATCAAAATACATCTACAACTAACTAATCTAATTGTCATCTCAACAATCATAAATCCAACCATTAAATAACAACTTAAAAATTCAGAAAATGTATAACTGTTTAATCCATAATACATCTCAACTACTCAATAATCATTGGCAATTCTTCGTCTACGGTTAAATCTTGATGTTGAAGATTTAGATTTGCTCCTGTTTGTGACTCGGTGTCAATGTCAGGCTGTTCAAAACTAGCCTCAATTTCTGGAAAAGAAACATATAGAAATTGGAAGACATTTTAGAATCAATGAAAATTAATAAATTGACTTATGACATTAAAATCAATGTACCTTCATCAATTGTGCCATAATCTTCAACGGGGTCCAATATAGTTGGAAGTTTGGACCGGAGCCAATTCTGAGTGCATATTAGCGCTTCTACTGTTTTTGGTAAAAGAGAGGTTCATAACGCATCAACGACCCGTTCTTTGCGGCGCCCGCTTTCTGGGTGCTTGGGCAGCCGCAGATTGAAACAACTAAACCAAAAAACAAAGAAAAAACACGAGAAAACAGACAGTCAGAGATTCAAAATGCACAAATCCTTATGTTTCAGAGACGAAAACAGACAACACCGAGCAGGGTAATTACCAGATCTTGTTGTTTCTTTAGTCTTGCGTTCTCTTCCATTAGATGGGCAATTTCTAGCTCCAGCTCATTCGTATAAGCCTGTAAAAATGGGAGAGAAGAAAAGCTTATGAAGAAATTGAAACAGGCATGATCGATTGGAGAAAGATTAAAACTAGAGAAATACTTCAATCCCCATGAGTATAGATTTATGTACTAAATAAAAGCATGGAAGAAATCGTTTTCGTCAGCCTAGATTTCTTCGTTCCTGAATCTAGAAATATATGAACATAGTTGTTGGTAGAGAGAGAGATAATATTCCTGTTTGCGGGCCCTCGATCGAGAAGCAGACTCTCTATTCTTGATCATTCGCTTGTGCCTCCGATCGCCGGAATCATTGGTCTCCGTCTCCTGAAACCTTTTCTTAGCGCGAGGAGGTAGGCCGGAGGAGGAAGCTAAAACGTCAAATGAGGTGTTAAAGGAAGCAGCATTTGGAACAAGACGAGACCGAAAATGCAAGCTTGGCACCACCGATTCTTGGCCGTCCGGAAAATTGAAGTCGCAGGTGGAGTTGAGGGTCAACAAAGTTGCCGGAGACGGCGGCGGAGAGCTGTGGCCAAAGATTCCAGGGTCTATAGCAGGGGGAACAAGGTAGCAAGGGGAGGAATCTTTGGCGAAGGGGCGAGCGAGAAAGTCCTGGAGGTTAACACGGCGGAAATCGGCGGCGGGATTCGTAAGTTGGAGGTGTATTTTGGGATTCAACGAGAGGTCACCGTCGCTGCTGTGGCGAAGAGAGGAGAGATTAATGTTGTTCCAAACCTCTTCCATAGCTTCGCTCTTCTTGGTGGAGAGACGAGGGGGAAAATGGACAGACGACGGAGCTCCGATTTGTTACATTCACTTCCCACCGTACCCAACCGCCCGTTGCGGAGGATGAAGAAGAAGAAGAAGAAAGGGAAAGGAAGAGAAAGACAATTATATGCGGGTCAAGCGGGTCAACCAAAACAGACCCGCTAACCCGCTAACGACCTGCAAACTTTCAATTTTTTAAAGTGTTAACCCGTTACCCGATCCGTTACGACCCGTTAACTTGCGGGTCGGGTTTGACCCGCGGGTCGGGACGGGTTTGCCCACCCCTACCCGAAACCAATCAAATGGTCGGCCGGGTTTTCTAGAAAGGGACCCGTTTTAATTACAAATAAATAATTAAATATTCTAAATTCGAATATATTTTTATTCTTGAATTTAATAGAAATCCACGTCGTGGGTTTGTCATGAAACTTGTCAACTTAATATTATAACTGGTTTTCAATTTTTATTTTATTTTATTTTTTTAAAAACTCAAAAAATGAAAGTTAGAGCATGGGTCGATCACGTGGTTATCATCAATTCAGATTTAATTTTATAAAAGCCGACCTAATCTATGAAGTCTCACCCATAATGCATGGTGTAGTTTGCAAACACGTATCTTGAGGGTGAAAAAATGTGTTCGAAATGAGAATGCACTTAGCATTTATGCTTGCTTATTTTTTACTTTGAAGTTCGATGGCTCTCGAAAACTTATTGAATTCAAAAGCCAGAACGAATCTAGAATACGAAAGTCTAACAATCTCCATCTTTAAAGAATTTTCGTTGTAAGATCAAAATCTATGAAATCCATTAAAAATATCAATAATAACCTAATCTTCC
>QAOC01038226.1:0-61278 GCA_003255005.1 Begonia fuchsioides | reverse complement strand
AAAATTTTGGAACATTTTTGCTTTTCAACATTGATCAAACCATATCAAAGATTGTTCAATTTTTTTTTTAACGATGTCATTTTGTTGAAGTAAATATGGTGTTGTCAATAANGAAAGGTTTGTGCTTTGAACGTAGTTATTCTACGGCTCTCTAACTCACAATCACGAGCTATGATGTATTATCATAATAGTTTTATTTTTTTGACTCAAGACTGTATTATGAAGAAATCATTTTAGTGCGATCTTTGTATCAACTATTGCAGATTTATATACTTTTTGAACGTATGATTTGTAGGATCGAGATTAACCTAAGTGGGGTGAATTAGGTTAACTAAACTTTTTCGGTACTAATTCAAATTCGTGCGAATTGTTTAGTTATTTCCAAACTCTAGTGCAGAATTCTTAAACAAATAAATAAGAGTTTAGAGTAAGGAGAATGACACCCGTTTGGTAACGCGGTTCGACCAACCTTGCCTACGTCCGCGCTTCAAGGTGCCTCCTTGAGCTTCACTCCGATTGACTTACGGGTGTCAACCAAACCTTTTGACTCTTTTCTTGAAGGAGCGTCACCCCTTTTACAATGATAGTTCAAGTAGAACACTTACAATTTGTACGGTTATAAAAACCGACCCACTCAATCTCAAGAAAGATATACAAGTTTAGTAATAGGATTTGAGAGAGTAAAAAAGTTCGAGAATAGATTTTTGCCGCAATTCAGCGTAGTTTTCTCTTCTCAAAAATTGTTTTCTTAAAATGAGATCGCTTCATCTATTTATAGATTGTTGTTGATCTATCCAGTTGGGTCGACACAATTTATGTTGGGGTCGACACAAACACTAGCCGGTAGACACATAAAAAATATAGCCGTTGAGAATATTCTGACCGTTGGTGCTGATCTGTTGAATTGGGTCGACACATTTGTTGTTGGGGTCGACACAAATTTCTCTCTGGAAATTGTTGGGGTTGACACAATGTTTGTGCGGTCGACACAACCTTGAAGAATCCTTCTCTTAGAAAAGTTGGGGTCGACACAAATTCTGTTGGGGTCGACACAAACACTAAAGGATTCGTCTCTGGAAAAGGCTAGGGTCGACACAAGTAGTATGGGGTCGACACAAAAATGAGTTGGGTCGAACGTTAGAATGCACATGTAAAATGCAGGAAGGGTCGACACAAGGCTTTTGGTAGGGTCGACACAATGTCATTTCTGGGGTCAACAGAGACAGTTTGGATGGGTCGACACATTTGCACGTTGTACTGCCTTTTTGGGTCGACAAAAGATTTTTAGGTAGCTTCTGGATTTTCTAAGGGTCGACACAAAAATACTATGGGTCGACACAACTGCATATATATATGAAATTTCTGCAGAACTTAAACAAATTGCTAGACTTTAATTGTACCTTTAAAGAAGGTATTTCTCATGAATGGTTAAGTCTAATTTAAGTATTGTAAAGAGTTTATTTTATCTTTCACGCTCATCTTACATAGTTATTATCAAAAAATAATTGATTGCTTTAAAACACTTTTAAAGCCAACATGATTGAGTGAGATCAACAACGCATTGGTTTCCATTCGTGTCACTATTACAGTGGTCATTTAGGCAGAGAAAACTGAAGAAATGGCTACTCTCTCAAACCAAGCTTGATGGATATCTTATTATTCAATTTGATGCAAACCAGGTAACTTCTGAAGTCTCCAGCTCAAGTGTTGATGCAAATAGTCCCAATATCAAATGAAGCTCGTGGAAAAGAATGAGATATCAACATCGTACCGTCAACGACTTTCTAGTTGAGCTGCTGATGCGGCTCCTCATCAACTGCGATTGCATAAGTTTGCACAGTCTCTCCCTCAATAGACCTACCCCTGCCATGTCCACCTCCACTACTCACGGAGCGTCCACCCCTGAATCCTTGCATTTGGGCATTTCGTTGGTTCTTTCAAGTTATTTTTCTATCATCTCTATGCCCCATCTTCCCTTGGTATGGGCCTTAAGTCTCATCAAAAACTTGTTCCATGTGAAGGGCCACATCAACTACCTCATGTAGGCAGCTATACTCATTAATAGCTAATGTCTGCCTCAACATCACCCTCGGACCCGCCTAAAACTTGCACAACAAACTATACTGTGAGGTCCCCAAACAATAGGACATGAGTCTAGAAAATAGTCGTAATACTCCTCAATAGCCATCACATCCTATGTTAAATCATCAAAAGTCTAGATCATAGTGTCATGATGCCTGTCATTAAAGAACTAAGTTCTGAAACAATGGATAGATTCTCTTCAATCCATCTTTTCGACCTCGAGGAAATTAGAGAGCACCATTTTCCACCAGTTGTGTGCCTTCTTCTCTAGATAGTAGGTTGCAATCGCCACATGAAACTCTCCGGGAATACAGACGGACCTGAAAGTTCTATCCTCTTGAGTCACTCATCTACAACTACCGATTCGATCCTCCCTCAAACACCAGAGGGCCCAACTTACTGACCTCCCAAAAGTATGCCATGTAAGAAGACCAATAAGATTGTTACTCATCTGTACTTGACAATTTTGCATCCCTTTGGTTACATCTACAATAGGATAAGGGATGTTTTGGGGCTGAGTGTTCCTCGGAACCTAAGGCATAATGATCTGTGACCCTAACATAAATCTTTCATCAGCCTAAAATCTTAAAACTTTTAAGGAACTATTTTATCATGTTATAAAATGATTTTATAGCATCTTAGATGAGCCGGCTCTAATACTATAAATTTCTATCACGACACGTAGTGGGAGCGTGGCAGAAACTCTAGGTCAAACGGCCCAAATGTACTAGAGCAAATTTTAAGATCCGACTCAAAGGCTTAAAATCAATTGCAGAAGTTTAAGATACAATCAACATCTAATTCCAACTAAAATGTTTTAAATCATAGCATAATAATTCTCTTATTACAACTCAATCAAAATAAACAAAATTCCTGAAAATTCATATCCTCACCAAAATAATAAAATAATAAAATGACTTTTGCAAGATTCCTCCATCGAACATGATCAGCAGTTAGCACTTGGAATTCGAGGGGAGTCTCGGAGAAAATAACAAAATACTTCTCCAATGCATCTGCCACTCATTAGTTTAAAATCAAGTGTGTCAATATAGAGTCAATATTGT
Source organism: Begonia fuchsioides (assembly GCA_003255005.1). NCBI lineage: Eukaryota > Viridiplantae > Streptophyta > Magnoliopsida > Cucurbitales > Begoniaceae > Begonia > Begonia fuchsioides. The sequence continues at coordinate 58,132 of QAOC01038226.1, read as the reverse complement.
GTTGACCCGGATCATGGTCATCGTAACCTGCATCGAAAATCCATCACATGTGTAATACTCTAATTAGGTTTAGGGGTTATCGGGCCCTCAAGTAATGCATCGCCACCATCCTATCACCCACCACATATCAATCAAACAAATTCAATAATCAATATTCAGTCAAGCACAGCAAACAATCAATATTCAGTTTAAAATAAATAAACAACAACATATAAAATACTAAAAACTTGACATGTTGGGCACCAGGCTCCTTCATATTTTCTAGGTGTCTACCATAAAAATGGGATTGTTTTTAAGAAATCAGGCATCGCAATGTACACAACATCTATAACTTACCTTCTTTTGGGGCTAATTCAATCCATTTTTTGGCTCTTTCTCGAATTTCAAAATTGGCTTGAACCTAGCAAAGTCCTCTAAAAATAATAAAAAAGGTTCACAATGAGAAGATGGAAGAATAAGGAATCTAAAACAGACCAAATCAACTTTTGCGTCTTCTTCCTCATACATGTTCTTTTATTTAATTATAATATATTATATTGTGTAATAACATAATATATTCTATTTGAATTTAAATAATGTTTTTCCTAAAATCTGTTATATCTCGATTCTATTGTGATTTTTAGCTGATTTTGGTTCCACGGAATGTCTGAAAATCTATAGTGAGCGTAAATATAAAAAAACTCTAAATTCAAGTTTACACGAGGAGCTTGAGATTTTATTATTTTCATTTGATTTTCTCAAGTGGCACAAACGACAAGATAATATTCTGAATATGACAAACGATTAGTCAAAATTTGCAAAAAAAAAATTCGTAAAATATGGGAATTGAAAATTAGGGGTTTTACACACCTTTTCGTCCTTTTGTACTTTTAGCACACAAACTCAAAACCTTGACTCTTGTTCGTACTAGTGGCATTACAATAACCAATAACTAATATTAAGCCACATTAACTCTAATTTAATGATCATAAATGACATCCTTGAATATTCTAGAAAATACTTCTATACAACTTACCACTGTAGACTTTTCTATGAGCCTCCCCAAGCTCCCACAATATTCGACAAGCTTCTACGTGTTTCTATGATCTTTTGTAAACTTTCACATGTTTTAAAAAAGTTTTACCATCTGGTACTTATTTCTTGAACCATCCATGAGCTTCTCCAAGACTCTTCAATCTTCTATGTTCTTCTCCAACATTCTTTAAGCTTTTATAAACTTCTCTAACAATATGGAAGCTTATTAATGAAATCAACCTTATGTTTTCAACATTCCCCCTTAAACTTAATTTCTTGGTGATAATAATACATGCTTCATCTTTAGCCTTCACATGTTGTGCTTGCACATTGTTCTTCATGATGAGCTCTCGATAGTGGTAGTGCTTACCACTCTTCTCTCTTTGATCATGGAAGACTAGGTGTTTAGCCAAAGGTCACACTTGTTGTCTACACCAATCTTGGATGGCTTCTTATAGTTAATAGTGGCTCTTAGTCTATCATCTTTTGCCACTTTGAACTTTTCCTCTTGTATTTTTTCTACTTTGTTCACTGACATCCCTCTTCTTGCCTTGTCAGCTTTCGAAATAAAGCTAGCTCTCTTGTTTCTCCTTCTAGTCTGCCTTTACCTTTTACGCAGCGACATTTTTTCCATTCTTCTTTTATCTCTTCTTTGAACATTTAGGAGCTTCATTTGAATGTTCCATACAAGCATTTTATCCCTTGACATTGGCATTTTTGCAATCAATCTGTTAGCTCTATCTCACATAGAAAGATTATTATCTCTTAAGTGAATATCATAATCTTTTTCAAGCATTTGGCCCAAACTCAAGATATTTCTCTTCATTCGGCACATAATAAACATTTGAGATAAACTAGTGTTTTTCATCCTTTAATTGAATGAGAATCTTACATTCTTCTTGTACCAACACCTTGGTTTCATCTCCAGAAGTTACTCTGCCGCCAACAAATTCATCAAGTCCCACGAACATGCTCCTTTTTCCACACATATGGTTCCTTTTTCCACAAATTCATGAATATTTGTTTCATGCTTCCTTTTTCCTTTTCTACTCTTTGTATGCTTGCAACGATCTCAACAGTTCATCTATTGTCATTGTCTCCAAATCCTTTGTTTTCTCAATAACGTTGAAGATTTACTCAAACTTAGAATCCACCAATCGAAGAATCTTCTCCATAATTTTTAGGTTATCCAACTTTTCACCATTCCTATTAAGTTGGTTGGTCTTGTTGGGACTCTTCAGAAATAATCTGAGATGAATTCTAATTCTTTCGTGTGAAAAATTTGAAATTTAGCTCTTAAAGTTTGAAGGTGTATTTTTTTAACTAGACTTGCTCCCTTTTAAGAAATTAGAAACTTCTCCTACGCTTCTTGTCTCTCTTTCTTAAGTCTCTCAAACTACTTTTTTAAATTTGAGAAAGAATTACCTCAATCTCCGGCTCAGTGTGATCTTTCTCGACAATTTCTCACACATCTTGAGAACTAAGGAGGACCTTCATCTTGATGCTCAAGTTGTCATAATTGCTCTTTTTGAGCACGAGGACTTGCAAGAATGTCATTCCACTATTTGTCATCTCTTCAAAATGATCTTCAAGCCTTATACTACTCTGTTGGAGAAAACAAGTTGTGATACCACTTTGTTGGGAGAAAACTTACTTTAATAACACTTTTTTGTGGGAAAACTATTTTGGAGTGTAGGCTAACAAGTTCACATATGAAAGAATATTTCTACTATTCACACCTTTTGGGATAAACTTGTTGGAACTCCTTGGCACACCTCTTTGTGCTTTGGCATGTTTTAGCACACTTTGGCACACATAAACTCAAGACTTAGAATTCTATTTATACTATCGGCACCTTCTAAAGCAATAACTAGTATTAAGTCACATTAACTCTAATCGAATGGTCTTAAATGACACACTAGAATATTCTACACAATACTTCTCTAGTACTTACCAATCTAGGCTTTTCTATAAGGCTCAACATCCTTCCACAATAATCCACAAGCTTCCACATCCTTCTACGATCTTCCACAAGCTTCCACATGCTTTCAGAAGGTTCTACCATTTTTTACTTGTTTCTTGAGCCTTCCATGGGCTTTTTCAAGATTCTTCAATTGTCTATGATCTTTGTTAAGTCTTGAAAAATACTTAATATTAAGAATTTTTTTGAGTAACAGTTGCTGGAAATCGAGTGATAATTTAGGTAAGAATAGTGATTTAATGATAAATGTCGTGCCTTCATTTGCAGCATCTACATGACGAATTTTACGTGATACTGGGCATTAAAGTGAATATTTTATTTTCACAAGATTTTCAATTTCATGTAGAAGCAACTCTTCTAAAAGGATTGCAATACAATAAAGAACACGTTGAAAGACAAAGATCACAAGCAGATATCCTAAGTATGGAAAGGAGAATTTTATCATGAATTGAGATTTAGAAACATTTCAAATCTCAACAAGTTTGGTAATCGACTATAAAAAAGAGCTAGAATACCACGAACTGAATGCGAAGAATTAGAGAGCAGAGCACTACGATTCGAGATGGACATAAATCTGAGGTAAAGGTTTGTGGCGGCGAAGGAATGGACCCATGCAGCTAATGGATTCTAACAACGAGAAGTGAAATTCTCTCCTTCTCTGGTTGTTTTAACTTCCGTAAAGTTGTGTTCTTTGTTAGTTTTTGGCTAAATTTAATTTATCAAGATTAAGTTTTTTGTATTTGATTATTACTTTGGAAAATTACGAATATTTACGAATGAGATTTAATAAGTTTGTATCAATAATCTCTTGCTTGTATGTGATGAGGTTTAGGATTATACTTAAGATGTCATTAAGAATTTATTAAGACGTGTATTAAATCGTATGGGTGGTTAAATCAAATGACACGATTTTGCTAAGATTGTTTTTCGTTATGGTCATTTGCTTGTATGGTTAAAAGGATTGCACTATAGACTGAATCCTGAATAATAATTATCTATTTATATGTCTAAATTATATGTGAAAAATTAATCGAGAGGCAATGTCAGTCCCAATTTATAAATAGATTATTGACCGAATTGTACTGATATCGTAATTACGTTGTAGCATTACCTGCATTTCAAGTAATTAATTAGTCCAAATAAACCTGATTGAGATTCTTCCTATCACTAATTCGAACATTAAATTTACTTTTCTACACTTTTTATTTTTGTTATTATTTTTCTGTTATTTTATCTAAGTTAAAAAATACAAAAATTGAATCTTTATTTTTTCAATATTTCATGATTATTTTATTAATTAGAATTGACTTATTTTCATATGATCGATATTTTATTACTACGTTGTCATACGTTCACTTACATTTTTTACATTTACGCCAATAATCTCAACAATCTTCTTTAAATTCTTGAAGCTTCCATAAATTTCTCTTACATTCTTAAAGCTTCGCAATGAAATCAAGTTTATATTTTCAACAACTATCATCATAAAAGAAAACAATCAGCATGGTTTATAAGAAACACGAGAGTGTATCTCATGGAAATGAATGAACGCATCCACAAGTTGAAACTAGGGTCGATGACCACACAGCTTAGCTAAGAACCAACATTACTAAACCATCAACTGCATCCAAAGACTCTCCATATTTTTCTTAATGTTGTTCCATTCAGTTCTCTAAATCCTTCCCACCCAAAGCAAAGGCAAGAAATGGACGTCTAAAAAACCCCGACTTTGATTGACGTGACTATCTAATTATACATTATGCAATTCCCCTTTCGAGCTTAGGGTAAAAAACATCCCATTTTCAACTTCATTTCCACATAATCGTCTCATGTTCTCAATATTTAAATAGAACGTTGAAGTACGCCAGACTATTGAAGTTGTTTTCTTAATTTAAGTTCTATTTTATTATTATTATATATATGGTTAAAATTCTATTTGTTAGTAACATAATAGTTTATTATTTTTCTTGTAAAATTAGTCGTAATTAAATAAAATAAACTAAATAAAAAATGTGGTTCCCACTCGTTCCCCAAGATAAGAGGAGCATGTGGAGAGAAAATAATAAAATATTGGATCTTCCCATTCTCTACGTCTCCTCACTTGCATTTTTTGTTCTTCTTTGACATGTCATCCCACTCACCTTTAACTAGGGTTTGAAAATAGAGAAGAAACTTGTGCAAGGAAGTCAATGTTTGTAACGTCTTTAGCTGACCATTGCATTTGCTTTAGAACGTTTAGCATCATGTCCATTACTTCGCGTTGACTAACTGGCTGGGTGAGATAACGTGTTCCTCATTCTGAGTCTCACTCTTGCTAACATGCGCCTCTACTTTCACGGTGTTGAAAAAAAAATCCTGTGCGTAGTTTCTGCTTGTCTTAGACTATTAATTGGAAGAAGGATTCAGTTTTAGATATCATAAGTAGGGCATGGTCAAGCAAAAAGAGTTCTTATTCTCCACCCAAAAATGAAGATAATCATAAGCGCCGATCTCCTCAGTTGTTGCTCGTTTGATCCTTAAAATGTCGTTAATTGAACAGATCGGCAGAAACATGTCCACAAACTGTGTGCATGCTCATGTGTTTTAGGAAACCAAATAGGAAGAATGATCAAACTGTTGAAAAATTAAACGATAATAGAAAATAAGATAACACGTAAAAACAAGATTTAATATGAAAAAGTTCTTACGAAAAAAACTATAGGTAAATGAACGAATTTACTACTTCTATAATTTTATATAAAATCATAATAAAAATTGGTCATAAGTCTACCAATAAAATTTGATCACACTTAACCTAACACAAGCTACATACAACCAAAATAAAAGAGCCCAAACACGACCGACAGACTTGGCTCATCCTCTCTTTTATCTCCACAAACATCTAAGGAGAGGAATCAGTGACTAACAAAAACACACTGGAATCGAGTCCAGAGACTGCTACTGAAATGGGTTTGCAGCAACATCCTCCGAAAGGGCTGATTCTGAAAAAGAGAGACAGTTTTCGAGCAGAGAATTCCATTTTTAGATGAATAACTTGAGAAGCTTTCTTGTTCCGCCATGCGTGTAATTATCGCAGAGCACGCTGCTTTGGAAGCATGTTGTTGCCGTCACAGATTCACAAGTTCATCGACCGGCTTCCTGCCCTTCCTTTCACCAACAATTTCTCTGGAGCAACGGGCCTCCGGCGGGGATCGGGATCGACGAGAGGCTGCTGCGAATTCGTTAGTCTCTGCGACTGCCCGCGATTGGGGGAGAGTCTCGAGAGCTGTGAACTCGATTTCGGATCTCGGAGCTTCCACAAGTCCGCACAATCCATATCGGAAGCCTCGTCGGAAGGGGAACCAGACGCTCCTCCGGCGAAAACCTCCGGCAAAGCCAGCAAAGTCCCTCCCCGAAGCGCAGTCTCCACCGCCGCCTGGCACATATGCCAGTTGCCCGTCCAGAGAAGACCAACGGCGCCATTGACAGGATTCACGGTCCGCCCACACGCTTCGAATAGCAGTGACTGGAACAAGGCTGAAACAGAACAAAAAAGAAAACCAAAACACAGATCAAACTAAGCACAAAAACCAAGTAAAAAGCAGAACGTGGGCGAAAATGGCTAAGAAACAAAATACAGGGTCTCTGAGATTCAGGTACAGCGGAGATAAAGGACATGAGAGCAGCTCGGCCAAAGAACTTAGCTACAAAAATGGTGGCGTGGGCTTGAGCTTCAGCGCTCTCAATCCACTGCAAACATGGCCGCAGAATACACGACTCGCTGCACCCTTTTCGCAGAACTCTGCATCCGTTGCAACTCATCGTCTCTCTGATCGGAAACACTCAGCCTCGCATGAACTCAAAACTTGACTCCGAAAAATTCAACGATGGAAATCAAGCACCTTGAACGCTAGAACAAGTGGATAAATAGTGAACCCATAGTCGAAATTATATTAAAAAATAGAAAAATGCAATTTTAATGTCAAACCAGGGACACGTTAAATGTTGATTGTTTAAAGTTTTAGTTTTCCAAAGGTTAGTTTAATGTTAAATTTGGAATTTTTTTTGCAAAAACGAAAATANACTCATCGTCTCTCTGATCGGAAACACTCAGCCTCGCATGAACTCAAAACTTGACTCCGAAAAATTTAAGATGGAAATCAAGCACCTTGAACGCTAGAACAAGTGGATAAATAGTGAACCCATAGTCGAAATTATATTAAAAAATAGAAAAATGCAATTTTAATGTCAAACCAGGGACATGTTAAATGTTGATTGTTTAAAGTTTTAGTTTTCCAAATGTTAGTTTAATGTTAAATACCAGGGACATGTCGGGTAGGTCTAAGCTGAGTTGGAAAGCAGAAGGGTGGCCGGTTGGTGCGTAAAATCCAAAGACTGAGGGGCTGCCGGTTGGGTTTTTCCGCGGATGGGTGACGCTCCACCGTTGGAATCTCTCTGCTTTTTCTATATTCTTTTTTGTAATTATTCTTTGCTTCTTTATAGAATGTAATAATTGTCACGACCTCGTGGATATGGATATGGACGTGCATGGGCGATCCTTTTACAATTATATTTATAGTAATTCCTAGTGGATGGGGTTTAGTGTTTTCCCTTAAATCAAAAGAGAAGTTACGTCACTCTAGAGACTAAAGTAACCAAGATCAAATTCGGTATGAATTCATTGTTCAAACGGCATGGACATAGTCAACTCAATGAATTTTGTCATATTTTTTATTGCATACGATACTATTCTATCCTTCTTTTGCTGTAGTAAAAATACAAATGAAATAAAATAAATATTTTTTTTAACTAATTCAACATATCTCATTCTTGTTGCGTAATGTCTTCCTTATCAATGTATGTTGATATGTTAAATAATAGTTCGTACGACAAATGTATTAATTGATTTTTTTTTATAATTTACAACATTAATTATATTTCAATTGTATTTAATTTAAGATTGTACAATTAAAGAGCAAAAATTGATATTCTAATGAATCATCATTTATGGACCACATGGAGTTCGTTCACACAATTATCTTAAACACACCATCAACAAGTCAAAGTACACGCAAGAGAGCACTTCGATGTTGAGTCTTTTGATTGCAGAGATCACGTTGTTTGCCTTGCTTTAAAATTCAACCCCGAGCTCCACTACAATCTTGATTTTCTAGCTTCCTTCTGGAGGTCAACAAACCAAGTACCATAAATGACCAATAAAAAGGCATCTTCTAGAAGGGAACCATTGTGTCATAGCTTATACCTAGGTTTCATAATTCAGCTATATTTGAAGAGACCATTTGATTCAACCTGTTGAATTGAAGGTCCCGTAAAAACCGAATCTTGGAGTTCGTTCATCTTCCATTTTTGAGACAACCCTTCTCTCCAAAACCCTAAGTTAAGGTGCCCTAGAAACATTGTGTGACAAAATGCAACATTCAACCTATTACCATAAGCTTACTCAACATGTTATGTTCTTATTGTTGTTGTTATGTATGCATTTTACTACCCTTCTAAATGAATGCCTTCAAACTAAAATGCTTAAATTATTCTCCCGTAATTTAGCATCAGTTGCATTTTTTTCCATTATTAAAAATAAAATGGAAGGATTATCTTTTGTAATTAATATTCCAAAAAAACTCAAATAAAAAACAAGAGGGTGTTGATTGATGGCTAACTAATCTCATCGACTCCAGCTCGCTCGGCCGGCTCAGGTTGGTTGTCGAGCCGAGTCAAGCTCGGACCGGAACAGTGCCGGACCTGGCTCGCTCGAGCTTGTAGGCCTAGCCCGAGCCGAGCTCGACGGATGGAGCTCGCAAGCCTAACGAGCCAGGCTCGACGTCGCCGGCCCTCGGTGTCGCCGAGCCTCGCCATTTGTCGCATCGCCTCGTCGATCGTTCGCGTCGTCGCCTCGCCAGATCTCGTCGCCTCGTTGGTCGTTCGCGTCGTAGCCTCGCTAGATCTCGTCACCTCGTCAATCGTTCGCGTCGTCACCTCGCCTCATCGTCCGTCGCCTCGCTGTCCGTCCGTCGTCGCATGGCTCTCACCTCGTTGCCGGATCTCGCCAGATCTCGTCGTCGCCTCTCGCCTCATTGCAGATCGTCGTCGTCGCGGCGTTGGCCAGACGGCGAGGGAGCGAGAGAGAGAGAGAGAGAGAGAGAGATACACGTCCAAAAAACGTGTATATTTGATTTTTTGGGTATAAATAGAGTTGATTTGGGTGTTAAAATTTACCAAAAATTTTCTTGAATTCTCTCAAGCTCTCAATTCCAATTCTCGTAACTACTTTCTCGTGTGTTGACGATTTATTCAAGTATTAACAAATTACTCATCGAAGTATGTTTTATCGGTAATATATCGTTAATTAATCTGGCATTTTCAATTGAACAAACATCTGCACAAGCATCCACGTCATCACTTCTCCATCCTAAAAAAATAAAAACGTATGATATTTGGAATCATTTTAAAATTGTTGAAATGAATGTCGGGGAAAATTAGAAAATCAGGCACAATGTAAGTATTGTGTAAAAAATTATGCTTACGAATCGACGACTAGTACGATTCGTAGACATTATCAACATTGTCACGCACACGAGCAAACGTCCGATAAAAGACAATTACAATTATCGGCTAGCGGTAACACTAATTTTTTTATATTCGCATGAAAGATTGCGAGAAGGGGCTGCAAGATTTGTGGCTCAACACGAGGTCCCGCTATCGATGTTTGATAGCGAGGTACCCGAAAATTTCATTAGGGAATATATTCACCCTAATTTTCGACGAATTCCTCGTAATACACTACGAGGTGACATAATTAAATTGTTTACGAAAATGAAAAATGAATTATTTTGTCTTTTTGCACAAGCACAACATATGTCGATTTGTATTACGTCTGATTTATGGAGTGCACCGAATGCACTCAGTTATATAGTTGTAACGTCGCATTTTATTGATAATAATTGACAACTTCATAAACGAATTTTAGGATTTCGTAGTTGCGAATATCTGCATAGTGGTATTATAATTTATCGATACATTTTAGCTATTTTACAAGAATATAGTGTTAGAGATAGAATTTTTAGTATTACTTTAGATAATGCGTCCGCTAACGACGTATACATTTCTCAATTTAAACGATTATTTCAAGATGATAATTCTCAATCTTCTTTTTTACATATGCGATGTGTTTGTCATATTTTGAATTTAATAGTTAGACATGGTATGAGTTTTATTTCTCCATATATTGATAATATTATAAGTGTAATTTTTTTTATTACAACGTCTAACTCCCGACAACAAGAGTATAAGGAATTTTGTAAAACGGTTAATCTCCGGCCGAAAAAATTAAAAACGGATGTATCGACTAGGTGAAATTCGACTTATTTAATGTTAGAAAATGAAAAACCGTATTGGAATGTTATTTGTGATTATATTAGTAAAAAATCACAAAGTATTATTTTAGATAGATGTAGTTATGATATGGCTAATTTGTTTCTTGATTTTTTTAAACCGTTTTTTGAAGAAACAAAAGAATGTTCGGGAATTTATTATCCGACCACACATCTTGTGCTTCAATGGTTTGTAAAATTAACCGATGTTTTTTTCGAGATATAAACAAATTAATGAATTTTTGGAAATAGTCAATAAATTGGAAACAAAATTTTAAAAATATTGCCTTGAAGTTCTGTTTATTTTTTCGTTTGCTTTAATTATGCATCGGAGATATAAAATAAATGGTTGTAAATTAATGCTTGATAAAATTGCGCATAACTTAGGTTTTATTTCGGTTGCTACTCAACAATCATTAAAAACTGAACTTGCTAATTTATTTGCATCTTACAAATTAAAATATTGTGATACCCGATCATTTTCATCATCTCAAGTCGGTTGTACTTATAGTGGTGGATCCGGGTTTGGAGACCCACTAAATGATGATTTGGAATCGATAAACGAGGAAGTTGATGGCGACGTCCATCGGCTTGGTTCCGATCAAACGAAACTAGAAACGTATTTAGAGACATGTTTCGAAATTCCACGTGATACGACCTTCGATATCTTGAGTTGGTGGAAAAATAATTCGGGATTGTATCCGATACTTTCAAAAATGTCCCGTGATTTACTAACATCTCATGTTTCAACTATAGCTTCTGAGTTGGCTTTTAGTGTAGATGGACGCGTTTACGACGATCGACGAGGGAGTCTTACACCGAATCTCGTGGAATCACTCATGTGCATGAAGGATTGAAGCGACGCCGTTGTGAGAGAGCAACAATGAGATGATGAACTTGAGGAATAATTCAAAATTTTGGAATTTGACGATTAGAATTTTTTGTACGACTATTTAAGTTATTTGTACATTTTTTTAAAGTTTACATATGCATTGAATATTGATGCACAAAATAATTATTTTGGTACAATGCTATGTAATTTTTCGACAAATTATAATGAATATTTTTTAAACTTCCGGTTACAACCTAATATATCGAATTTCAGACGAATTATAATGATTATTTTTTAAATTTCTCATTACGCTTGAATTGTTCGGTTCGTTTAAGCTCGGCTCATTTTCAGTCGATTAGGCTCGAGGCTCGATAGCTCGCTCGAGCCAAGAATTTTGAGAAAAAAGCTCGACATGCTCGGCTCGAATAGCTCGGCAGGCTCGACGAGCCGGCCGAGACCGGGCTCGGCTCGCTCGGGCCGGCTCGTTTGCCGGCTCTAACTTCAAACGTTGAAAAAAAGTCCAAAAAAATATTGAAATTATTAGAATTTTTAAATAATATACATATTTAATAAAATCGTATAAATACTTACAAAAAAATATTTATTTAGTCTTTTTTCAAAATAATTTTTTAGATATTTATGACAGTATTAGAAGAGTTCATTAAAAAAAAATTTACAAATTTTTGATGACGTATATACTTTCAATAAATTATTTAGTATTGGAAATAAAAAATTTATAGTAAATTGTGTAGATGTTTAAAATTTATGAAATTTTTCAAAATGTATTCTTATAATAGTGTGCATATGTTAATAATTTAAAATCATTATGATAATATATATTTAAAAAATTGATAAATTAAAAAAACAATTTTAATTAATATCATTCATAGTGAAGTGATAAGCTGATGGTAAACTACCCTCACGCAAGAGACGCGCCTCAAAGACATGCGGAAGGTGTCACTACCATGCGACCCCTACTAGGATATTTTCAACTAGTTTTAAAATTTTAAATTTTTAATCTTATTTTTATAAAGTTTAAAGTTTTTTAAATTTTTTACTTAAATTAAAATGAGATGATTATGGGCTAGGTTCTAAAATTTTTTACTTAAATTTCAAAAATTTTCTTTCACTACCAGCTACACATGTCAAACGAGCCCGCTCGTTCGTTTGGCTCGGACCGTTATCGTGCCGAGCCGAGCCAGGCTCGGACTGCTAGAGCGAGCCTGGCTCTAGCTCGGTGTCTCGGGCTCGCGAGCTTCGCGAGTCCGAGCTACCGAGCGAGCTTGCGAGCTTGCACTGGCCACTGGCCGACGAACGCAGAATCACTGTTCTTGTGGATGAAGAAACGGAGAAGAAGAAGAAGAACGGTCAGATGAAGAGCTCGGTGTCTCCGCGTTCTGCCTTGCATTCGACCGTTGAACGGTCATTACACTGTTCCTCCCTCCCCTCTAGCCATTCTCCGACTGTTGAACGGTCATTAGAAATAGATTGGAGATTTCGTCCAAATAGTGGAATCACCCACGCCCAACAAAGCAAAACAGCTCACTCACCTTCTTCCCCCATCTCTTTCTCTCTCTATCTTTGCTTTTCTCGCTGCTTTCTTTGAGAACTCTCTCCCATTTCTACTCAGATCTTCACCAAATACCTCGCTCCGATTGATCGGAAAACAAGGTCGGAGGCGATCGAGAAATTAAAAAACTCGGGGGTTTGAAATCGTAGAATGAACTTTCTCCCTCCCCTCCGGCAAGACCTGCGTTCTGCAGCTCTGCTTCGACCGTTGAACGGTCGGTGGAGACTGGAGCTCCCCCCCTCTCCTCGAAACCTCTATAAATTACACGTTCGTATCCCCTTCTTCTCATCTCTCTTTCTCTCCATTTCTAATTCTCTCTCAAATTTATCTCTCTCAATTTCTAATTATCTCTCTCAATATCTTCATCTTGTATTTTACTTTTGACATTTTACACCATGCTAATTTAGTTATGATACATCTCATATGTAGTGATGTAAATGTCAAATTAATATATTAATTTGTTGAGATGTTTCAATTTCAATCACATTTTTTTTGTATGAATAAAATAAATTTTCCAACAATACCAATAATAACACATATGTTTTACAATATAATTTTATTTTATTTTAGCTCGTTGGGCTAGGCTCGTTTGGCTCGTGGCTCGTGGCTCGCGAGCCAGCTCGAGCCACAATTTTTTAAAAAAAGCTCGTCAGGCTCGGCTCGTTTGGCTCGCTCGTCTCGTTTGGCTCGGCGAGCCAGTTTTTTCCAGCTCGCGCCGGCTCGTTTGCCATAACTACTACTAGCCCGTACCCGATGAAAAACGGGCCGGGCTGGGCACAATTCACGATTTTATTTTTGGATTCACAAGTCCAACTTTTTCGAAACCTTATTTCACGGGTCTAGTATTATATTGGGTAAAATCGGTCATGCCCGGCGGCCCGTGCCCACCTTTAGTGATTACTGCCGCAAATATCACCAGAAATACTTGTACATCTTCCCATCTATTTACAATCTTCATTTTTTATTTTGTTTGGACCCATCTCCAAGATCCTTCTTGGCGTGCAGATCCATCTTTTTTCCATCTTCTCTCCCTTCTTGTTTGATCGCTGCTAAATAATTTTGATCGTTGGTTCGGTCGACTTTCGGTGGTTGATGCTCAGGGGAAGCTGCCCAGAGCTGTTCCTATTTGGATTTATTGCCTCCCTTAGGTTGCTTCCTCTCGTAATCTATGACGTTGTTTTATTTGCAAAGATGAGGATTATCACCTCAAGAACATATCTTTAAAATAATATTATATTTATCTTTATTTTAAGCATAATCGATGATAAATATTCAATTGTAACGTTATTCTTACTCCATTATTATGTACAATTTTGTCAAATAGTTATTGGTCCCAGCCCAGACACCTTCTATCCTNTAAAATAATATTATATTTATCTTTATTTTAAGCATAATCGATAATAAATTTAATAAATATTCAATTGTAACGTTATTCTTACTCCATTATTATGTACAATTTTGTCAAATAGTTATTTAAATAATTATTGTAAATCACAAAAATCGAGGCGATTTTATTATTTAGAAAGAAAATGCGATCGTTTTATTGTGTTTTGCTGTAAAACAATTAATTGAATAAAGGCTGGGTTAACCGAAGTCGGAAAGGCACGATCATCCGAGATCAGCCGTCACATACCTCCTCAAAAAGAAGCTACTAATCACCGTCGATTTGTTCACTTTTCTGATTTGACAAGAAAATAAGAAGCCTTGTGGGTCGCAGCCCAGACACCTTCTATCCTATTCTCCTACGCACGCTCGCTCTCCTTCCGACTCTTCCAGGTCGGGCATTTCGTTCAAATCAACCCGATCTAGGAACCCACCGCCGCTCTTCAACGACGCTGGAACCACCGCGCACGACGGTCGATCGTAGTGCTGAGTGGTTTCCATAGCATCCACTCTCGCTCCGACCTCCGCTGCTCTCTTTCTTATTGTAGCGGCTGACATGTCGTCCCCGGTGGAAATCCCACATCCTTCTGCCGCCAAAAGCTCCGGGAAATTAAGGCGCGCCGATGGGCCTCGGAGATGGAAAACGGCAGTGTCGTAAGCCCTTGCTGCAGCCACCGGCGAAGAGTAGGAACCGAGCCAAATCCTGGAGCGTTTATTCGGTTCTCGAATCTCAGCCACCCATTTTCCCCACTTTCTCATTCGAATCCCTTTGTACGGCCTCTGATTATCCTTTCCTCTCCTCTGCGCCATGGCCTCTCTCACTCCAGCTTCCCCGTCCATCGCTCTCTCTCTCCCTCTAGAAGCACTGAGGCAGCTTAAATAAAAGGCGGAGAAGGTTAATGTTGAAGAAAATCTAAGGAGTAGAAGACAAGCCAGGCTAAAAGGGAGAGCTATTTCCTTCTTTTGGGTTCGCTTGAGAGGCTTGTCCTGGCGCTACTTGGCTACTAAGTTTGTCATCCTGGCGAGCTTCCACGTTGGTTTCCTCGGGCCAAAGAAATAAAGACTTACAAATGGTGGAAACGGAGAGAATCCAAATTTCACCGACACGATCGCCTCCTCGCCGATCCCTTTGCCTGCAGAGGCTGCGTTTATTGGGAATTGGAGGAATGAAGACAAGCATATCACCCCTGCCCTTGTCTGGCCTCTGTTTTAGATTTCAACTACCCAATATATTTTTCTTTATTTATGCAACGGCTAAAGTTAATTTTAGTTCTGATTTTAATATAAATAAATACTTAAATTAAAAAAATATATATTTTAAGATTTTTTGTACATCTGAACGAAAGTAAATGCTTATAAAGAGTCTTAAAATTTATAAATTCTCGACATTATTTATTTTTAATTGGTTGTATTATTTTTACTTTTTAACTAATTTTGATGTTTTTATTTATTCTTCACACATATACAAATACTACTCAATTAAAAATACTAACATTATAAACATTAATTTTAGAATCTCTATCTCGGTCATGGTGGCTAACTTCGGCAAGGGTATGAATTTGAGGTGGGTTCTAGCATTAGAGTAGGTTGGTTAGTTTGAACCCTTGTGTGTTAATATTGAATCGCATGAATATCTCTCTCTTTGAATTCGATCGGCGTGTGGCTTAGGTGAATATTCTCTTAGAGAATGATTTCTTGTTAAAATCTGCTCCTACCATATCCCACAATACATGGTTTCGTTTTCATTTTTTAGTCGTCACAGTCTACTTTTGATTTTTGGAGGCATTAAAGTATCAACTCGTGCAACATTGTAGGGTCACATGTCTCGTTCAGCAATTGGTGAAATGTAGAATTAATATATACTTCGGTACGTATTCGATTATAGAATTGATGAACAAAGTTATCGATTGGTGCTCGCAACCATTGTATAGTGGAGATAGCATATGCACAAAAGATCCTTGTCAGTTCTCATATGTAGTAGTTGCAGGTCGCATTGCCCATATTAACGATGTATTGTCTCCTCTCATTGCAGACCTTATACATGGCATTTCCTAAAAAAATACTTTAATTCCTTGCATTTCAGGTCAATTTTTTTAATATCTAATTTATTCTCTGATTAGCATATTCAGCAATCGAAACATCTTTTTGTGTGTTTTCACAATACGGATCGAAATAGATTTTCTTATCATCTTCGACATTAAGATGATGATTTTGTCTCGAGCTAGAAGGATAATGTTATTGAATGATTCACTAAGATTATTCAAACTCATATCATATTTTGAAATCGGCAAAAATGTATGTGCAACCCATGTTTCTGTAGGGATGACCCATAAATATTCAGCCGCCAACGAATTGTAGCGGTGTAACCTTGTCGTGTGTTGACATGCCACGAGTTGAACTAGGGCTGGGCGGATCCGACCCAATCCGACGATCCAATCGGATTAGATCGGATCGGATCAGATCTGGCAAAGGTAGTCGGTGGAGAAAATCATCTTAAGATCCGACGTTCGGATCATTAATCGGATCGGATCATAGTCGGATTGACGACGATCCGATCTGATCCGAACGTTGGATCGACATTTAAAAATAGAAGCTTAGCCTTTCATAATTTGTGTCGACCCTTAGTGTCTTGTGTCGACCCACCTATATGTCTTGTGTCGACCCCTGTTCAAAACAGAAGTTTAGCCTTTCATAATTTGTGTCGACCCTTAGTGCTTTGTGTCGACCCAACGTGCACATTGTGTCGACCCATCTTATTTGTGTCGACCCTTGGTTTTCCTGAGACGGATCCTTCACATTTGTGTCGACCTCAACTTACATGTGTTGACCCCAGAACTTCTCTAGAAAATGAATCAGGCAGATCAGATCCGATCCGATAACGTTGAGTTGGGCGTCGGATCGGATTACGGATTTGCTCCGATCCGATCGGATTACAATCTACAATCCGACGTTTGTCAGATCGGATTGGATCGACAACAATCCTATCTGATCCGATCCGACCCACCCCTAAGTTGAACCATTCATCGCCAATCCGAGAGAGGCCACCACCCGAGCTCGAGCTCGAGTATTTTCTAACAAGTTTGTTCCTTTTGTAGGGGAGCCAATACGAGGACTAAATATATTGGAACCTACCTTGGAGGACAAAGAAAAGCCCAATCCATTCAATTTTGATGTCAAGACACGACCCAATTGGTCTATGAAGGAGGGAGGATGTTCCCTTTGAAATACAAGATGTAACACTTAGCTTTAGATTTAATTTTTGCAAACAAACTTTAAATTTATATTTGAACTTTTGTGCATAACCATGCAAGGCCCATTTAGGCGCCAACTTAGCTGTCTTTTGGTGGGGAAGGGACCATATGCTAGTTGTCAAAGCAACCAAGAATGGGGACCACGTTTTGGATTTGGCTCAGTTGGACCTCCGAAGCTGTTTGAGTCTTTTAGAAGATCTTCCCATCCTTAAATAAAAATGACGTCTTCTGAAGAAAGGTAGCTATTTTCTCAAGCTTTCCAAAGAGGGGAGGAACTTTAAAATCAAACGTCTTTTGCCTAGTCAGCTACAGAAATTACCGAGAGCCCAGTACAAGCAAGCTACCTGGCTTGGACTTCTCAACTTCTTTGCCACCAATTCGGCCCAAGTCCAAATTGAAAAGGAAGCTAGGGTTTGCATCCAAAGAGAAGGAGAAATACAACTATTCACGTGGCTGAAGCTATTCTTGGGAAGAAATCAAAGGTTTTACCATCTTTCCTTTTGCGTAATGGGCCAAAGCGGGAAAGTTTGTGAGCCATCCGATTTGACACATTCTTACTTACCTTTGAGGGTTAAGATTTAGTGAATGACCCCACTTTGTAGCTTGTAATAGGCAAATTTGATTGAATAAAGATTTATCTTTTCAAATTTGATCTCTTCCCTTTGAAGTTTGCCGCTTCAAAGACTCGGTCTCCTCGTCCAGATATCATCATTCCTTTCCAAACCCTAATTCTGTTTTTTCCCATTTTCCTTCCTCCCATTCCATTTCGTGTCATTTTGTATCAGAGCCAAATATCTCTTCCTACATTTCCTTCCCTCTGATTTTTTTTAACCATTTTGAAGATTAAACAATGATGACAAGAAGTAGTTTTCATTACAACCACAATCGGGAGTCGGATCTACCAAGTATCCCGAGTGTACAAACTACTCCAACTCGGCTTCGGTCGAAGCATGCGTTGCGTTCCATAAATTTTTTTTGTATATTTCACCACAAAAGTTTTTTTTTAAATTAACGTATAAATGTCTAAGACAAAATTTATGATGGGTATGAGGTAATAAACTTGTATTTTTGCATGAAGAGAATCTTTATAATTCTCGAAACTTGTAAATGGAGTTATAAGGTAGTAAACAATATCTTTTGTCTGTCTCATATTGCAATTCATCCAGCGCCACTCAAACTATTGAGGTCTTGTCTTAGTTGATGGAGAAATCAATTTTATGAATCTCCACACTCCGACTCCACTATTGCATATGCAGCAAGATAAAGTCAATTGTCAGAGTCAATATCAACGGTCATCAATAGATGACCCAAACACACACTTTTGAGATGACAACCATCAAGACATTAGTATTTTCAGCTATTAAATCTTTAAAAAATTTATATCTTTTCTAAGATAAAGCTCATTCTTGACTATTGCAGACAAACTTAAAAATTCATTGGCATCATCATCATGTGAGTATGGTGGCGTAGTCAATACTTTCATATTTGCACTATCTAATGAAGATTGAATCTCTATATCATATCCACTATGAAACTGTTGAAGGTTGTCATATATTGGTTCATCTTCTCTCATAGGCGCATCGTTGCATGTCGGCTCGTTACAAGTTGCTCAAGCATATGTGAAACTTTCTAATATATATCTCACAATATGTTAGTATTTTTTACGGTACAAATTTCTAGTGACAAACAGAGCGAATTTATTGATATTTTTGGGGTTCAGACGTCCAAGAATTCCTAAAATGTTTTTTTAAAACCTAGGCCTTTTTCACTTATTTAGGCTGAAGTCTTAAGTAAAATTAACTTTTAACTCTTTCTATAATTTCTAGTTATTTAATCTTTTCAATTTTATGGAGAAAACATCATTTTAAATCTATCTCTTATTTAATTGATGCAACTAGACCACATCTATGTATATACATTAGTAATTCTATAATTAATTAGAAAAATTATAACTCATTATTGCCTCCAGTGGACAGAGATTTCAATCTATTTTATTTGTCCTAAATAAATAGAATTTAGTGAAAAATCTTATGCAAATTATTATAATTAGGCTGTAACTAAGCTAGGATACTAGTTTTTTGCTAACTAGATTTAACTATCAAGGTCCTCTAAGTTTAATATTAATTGCATTTTTTTAATTATCAGGTCTTCTAAGTTTTAATGTTAAATCACATTTTCACTGCCTTTGATCATTGAAATGCTTGTTTGTAATATTTTGTGTTTGATCAATAAATGTTTCCAGTGACTTTATAAAGTCAAATTCTCAAACATTGTTAGAAGTCCATTCTCAATTACTGATCAATGACTTCTATTCTGGTAAAAGTAACAAAAAAATAAGCCATGTTGGTGGAATGCTATTGAATCAAAGTTATAGATTGAGATTAAATAATGTGAAAGTAAATCTTGAAATGGAAGATACATAGATTGATTGCATATTTCCAGCTATTGCTTGTACGAGAGCCAAGGATTGTCGATTCGAAAGACCTTTTGAAATCAATATACTACAATTGGAAGAGTCTTCATAATTCAAATTTTTACTTTAGAAGAAAAATATCACTTACGGAAAGATGTTGACTGAAACAAGAACTGTGTTCTTTCGAAGTGGGAGAATTGAAAATCACAAAGAAAACAAAAAATCAAATAAAGCAAATTTGAAGGACTTTGGCATGCTTTCGCCATTTTATTACATGCATTTAATGTTCATTCATTACATGTGTTTGATCTACATAAATGATATTCCCGTGGCAAACAAAAAACTTTATAAGAAACTAGAAAACACATATCATCCTTTTATATATTGTTAGAATATCTGAATATAAAGAAAGGCTGAGAATGCGTATATTTGTTCATGGTTTTGTGCTTGAGTTGTTTAATTATTTTATACAATACATTTAATTAATTTATTAATATTTAGCTTTGAAGCCCACGTAAAATGGAAGTGTGAGAAGAGATTTTAAGCTCTGATACCAAATGACACGAAATTGAAATAGAATGATAGGTTAATTCATTTGTTCTCGGATTAAGGACAAATCAACCGGTTTTAGTGAAGGTTTGCCGATTTTATGGAGGTCGGAATGTGATCAGAAAGGAGGAATTTATGGCTGATTTTCGGAGAGTTTGATGGACGATAATGATCACGAAATGGAGTGAAGAGCTAAATGAAACTTGCTACTAATATTTCTTCCTTGCAAGGATGATGAAAAGCAGCAAGAAAAACTCAACTTACTAGCTCGGAAGTAAGTTGAATTGAAGGTTCTTCTCGGATGGCCAGATATGACTCACCGGGGTTCGATCGAAATGGAGCTTAGGAAATTAATTCTAAAGAAATGTCAATGCACTCTAATTTTCAATATCACAAAGCTGATTACAAGTATCATCAAGTGAGGTATTTATAGACTCTAAATAAACTGAAATTATAGCCACATTTAATTAAATGAATCAACTCAAGCTGAGTGACTACATTCATCTTGAAAATAAAAAAAAGGAAGAAAACTAATTCTAGAGACTTCTTAGCAGCTAACTAACATCACATAGATGAAAATAAACTTACTCAACGTGAAAGAAGAGAGTTGAGTGTTAATCAAAAAGTAAAAACTCATAAAACTCATAAGAAACCCATAAAACCCAAAAGAAACCCATAAAACTCGTAAGAAACTCATGTTATACCCATGTCATTCTCATGTGAACGAAATTAAGCATGAAATGAGTTGAAACTAAAAACAAGGTTTATAAATGAATAATAATGCATGAGTCATGCAATGCTAGAAACCGAGTGCACCAATTGCTATCTTCTTGGGTGCACTATCTTCTTCGGCTACACTTCACTTCTTCTTCTTGATCTATCCATGAAATAAGATGTTTGAGTTGCTCTTGATCATTAGAAGAAGACTCTATAAATGATATTTAATTAGATATGATCCTTACAAAATGACAAACAAATTAGAAAATTTTTTGGCTGGGAAACCTGATGCATGTCACCCATCAATTTTTTGTTATCTACAACCTTCCGCAAAATTAGTCTAGGCCGTTGCTGGACGCTCTTCGCATATAGTATAGGTATGAACTTTGATCTTTTTTCGTCACATTTGAATAATTATTATTGTCGTTTTGTTATTTTTGTTCTATTTGGTCGCCATTGAAGCTATCTTTGTTTCTGAGGAATGATATTTCCGATTCGTTGTTGTTCCTTTTTGTTCTATTCTCTCATTTTTCCATCTCGCTTTTCAGCAATGGAATGGAACTTGGTTTTTTGTTACAGTACGAGTAC
Source organism: Begonia fuchsioides (assembly GCA_003255005.1). NCBI lineage: Eukaryota > Viridiplantae > Streptophyta > Magnoliopsida > Cucurbitales > Begoniaceae > Begonia > Begonia fuchsioides. The sequence goes on along the minus strand of QAOC01038226.1, from coordinate 36,467 downwards.
GTTGCCATTGTTCTTGGATTCACCACGATTGAGGGCTTTTCCTGCAAAGGGTCTGTTCGAATCTGAGTTTGTAACGAGGCCTTCCTCAATTTTCGAGCATAAACCTAATGCTCATATGGGGCTGTCTCTTTTTTGTGCCTTTTTCAGCTTCTTCTTCTCCCAGTGCTTTAGAGTAGATCTCTGTGAGTAAAATGAAGGTTTCTGAGAATATACCTGTGTTATCTCCCATGGACCTAATCCTAAAATTACTTACATATTTGCTGATTCCGACATGGAAAGCTGCTGTGCTTTGTCTAAATAGCCATATCAACTCTCCAAAGTTTTCAATGAAAAATTCACCTTAATTTTTATTTAAGATTCTTGTTTCTAGGTTTTGTTTTCCCTATATCAAATTGCTTTTTTCTTGCTCTAAGATGTTCTAATCTTTGACAAAATATTTTTTTATTTTCTTAGCTTGCAAAAAAGGATTCTTGCTTCTAAGATTCATGGCGTTTATTTTGTCGTTAAGAAAATAAGGATTTTTTTCTCAAGTTTCTTATGTTCTTGAATATTATTTTCGTTTGATTTAGGTTGAAAACTGGCCGCCTTTTCTTGTTATATTTTCTCTCTTATGAAAATGAGAAAAGATAGTAAAAATTATAAACGGATGAGCACCGAATTAGTACACATATGAGCATGTACTTTGAAAGTGATAAAAGAAAAGAAAATATCGATAATAAGGAAACAAATATTGTAAAGTGGTTAATTACAATTTGAAAGGAACATATGGTGGAAGAACAAGACACAGAATGTGTGCTATTTACAGACTTAAAATTTATTCATCCTTTTATATATAGTTAAAAATGTTTAAATTATAATAATAATTGAATAAGCGACTAAGATCATTCTCAAATTATACTTAGTCAAAATAACTATAAGATGTTCAAGTGTTGTAAGATAAATAGTGAAGAGGTTGAGAATCTAACTTAAAGTCTTTAATTATTGAGTTTATTATTCATAATTACGATAATTAAGTAGTAGTTAGAATATAAATTATGATATTATAAAGATTGTGACAGAAGAAATTTGATTTATAACTTTCAGATGATTGAGGAACGAAAGACTATTTTTCAAATCAAATTGCTATTCATTAATCAAGTTAGTAGATAGAAATCAATTAAGTTCCAAGTAGAAATCAATAGATTAAATACAAAACAAAACCTTAATAGCTATGGGTGCAACCAAAAGTTCGTAAATGGAAACAAGAGATTTGAGACTCATACACAAGTTATAGCCCCATCCAACTCTTAAGTAGCCTAACCACAGGATTATAATGATTTCCACCAACTCTAACCAACAAAATTCACAGATAGCTTCATCTACCAATCACCAGAAATTTACATTTCAACCAGCCCAGAGAAGCCGGTTTGGTAAGGGGAGAAACATCACTCAACAGGAATAAAAAATTAGTGGGTTTTCGGTTTTGTTTCGAGTCTAAGACAACGAGATCATAAAGAAAGGCAAAAACAAGATTATAGCAGTTCACATTCTAAGGCTATACTGAAAGCACAAGACTACTTCAATATTAACAGGCAACATTCTGCATCCATGGTTGTTCACTGGTTTACTGCTATAATAAATAGGAAAGATACCAAGTTTTGATATCAATGATTATTGACTAGCTTTACTATCTTAGACACACAATGACTGTTCGTAGATAATATATTTCCACAAACTCAACTAAACAAAATGCATAAACTGACCATTACCAAATTCAGCTTATATTAGCGGTGGATACTGCTTTGCTTGCTGCCGGACTCTTTTCTTGTATTCTGCAGCATCCTACAGATGGTGCATCATAAATAAGACAGTAATAATCATTATTCAATTTTTTTAACCCCGAATTTCTTATTTGTTGCTCACAACTTTACATCCGAAAAAAAAAACAAGGATTTAGTTCAGGACACATCGATTTGCTTGTATTTATTAATAATAAATTGATAAATGATTTAAGTTCTTTTCCTTTATTCTTGCATCTATATTGATCAGAAACAGAGGAGAAAGTAAGGATCAAATTTATCTTCAGTAACTTGACACGGATTGAGTTCGGAAATTTGTTAACAGCTTTTCATATCATTCTAGATGAGCTTGAAAATTTTATTACACTTCGTTATCACATGCCCATTTATAGAGGTCATGCAAATTGTATGAGAGAGATAGAGAAAGAGTGAGAACAGCCAAAGATATCAGCATGAATAATATCACGTAGTTGTACAAGTTTCAAAACTCATTTTTTTAATCAATAGAAAATTGTCAGGAGAGTATCTTCTATAATTTATTTGAAAGTAACTTTTTTCCTACAAAATAAGTTTTCCTGTTATTCTTCAAAATAATTCACAATAGCCCAATTGAATGCATCTCTCCTTATTTTTTTGAATAATTAAAGAAACAAAAACTGGGAATGACTAGTACATCCCATAAAACATTATCTGAACTTTTAACTTTCATCATACAAATTTAGTTTGATCTTCACGCAGTACAGACTGCTAATAAAGTATTCATACCTGGATGAAGAGGTGATACCCCTCAGTTTGTGCAGGATCAGCTGGATTTGGCTGGTCTAACAAGTCCTGGATTCCAACAAGAATTTGCTTCACTGTTATAGCCGGTCTCCAACCCTATACATCACCCAATAGCTTATGAAACAAAATAGTCCATTTTCCACAGAAAATATATGAGATTTTATTTGGTAAAGGGTACTTACACTATCCTCGTTAAGAATTGAGAGGCAGACAGTTCCTGAAGGGTATACGTTAGGATGGAAGAAACCTTGAGGAAATTTACATTTCGGAGGTTTGCTGGGGTAGTCTTCACTGAAATGGAGTGTGAGTGGAAAGCATCCACCTTCCCAATCAGTCTGCATTCATCACCCAGTTAAAGTTATTCATATAGAACTGAGAAACATAATTCAAGGAAATGTTTATGCCTTAACAAACAATTAGTTAACCCATTGCAAACACACAAAAAATTTAAGACATAATAGATATCGACAAAAATATCAATAATGGTGGTTGAAAATTGTTGACTTGCGCCGAGAGGAAAACTTCTGCAGATGGAAATCAAAGACAGCAGTATCATGTATACTACAACTGTATCATGAAAATAAGCAGCTAATTCAGATTATTATTTTCCTTCACGTATATCGAAATTATTTGCAAAATTAAACAGCTATAAAATTGGTATTGCATCGACAAAACCACCACGTCTAACTGAAACTTCAGAATAGAATACAGACAACAGATAACCTATTTATTCAAGAAAGTGTGGCCGAAACTCAAATAGCAATGAACAAAACAGGACAAAATGATGCTAAAATACACCAAAATGGCTAACAAACAAAGTTAAGAAGACAAGTTGAAAGCAATTGGGATGAACGAAAAGAAGAGATAAATCCTATATAGAAGAAGGATGATTAGAGCGCACCCCGGATTTTCCAGGCAAAGTGCAATGCCAAACCATCAAATTCACCGTACCATCAGCGAGAGTCTCCGGTTTCGCAACAAAACCCTAAAATAACAGATTAAAACCGAAAAAAAACAAGCGAGTAGAACAAAGTAACAGAATGCAAAATCAAGAAAGGGGAAATGAAAAAAGAGTACGTGTATATACAGACATGGGGATGATTCTTTCGCCAAGCTTTTCGCTCCTCAGCGAGACGACCTCGAGCTATACCTCCCGACATACCTCGACCTCTCTCTATTCGCGCGGCGATCGAGACGAAGCGAGCCGAGAAGGAAGAGACGGCTCTTTGAAGGTGGTGAAAGCGAACAGCTGTACGGTGCAGATTCGATGGAAACAGGCCTTGATAGGTGCGTTCGTACGCAATAGAAACCCATTTGAAACTGAAAAGTCAAAAGGAAATCTTTATTTCCTTGCGTGAGAATTAAGCTAATTGTATGACAACTATGCCACGTGGACTGATCGGATTGGGCTTCTTGGGTTTGCTCAGTCAGCTTACGTGGACTGATCGGATTGGACTTACTCGGTAGAAATATAAAAAAGTTGTAGCATGAAGCTTTAGTTTGAATCAGATAAAGATTACTAAAATATTATCAATAATGTTATTATTATTATATGTTGTTATATGTGCAATTCAGTGCATGAAGTTGGCGTGGTTACGGCAGAAATAAAATGTTATTATTAACAGCGGCTGAGGGACATAGGAATTATGAAGTGCATATCACGAAATTAATGAGAATTTGCAGTTGCAACGCCGGAATCAGGAAATGTTGTTTCTTTCACTATTTCAAGCCAATCTCCGCCGATATTTCTGACCATGCTCCGCCCTTCACGGTGGCTGTCGTCCCGACCAATAACTTAATACTAAAATAAGAATGGAAGCTCCACAAACGAATAACTAACGTCTCCACTTGCAAATATGAAATTTCAACCTCTGTTACCAGTATACAATGGTCGTGCTGGTTCCTCGTGCGGGCTTCGACCAATCCCCATAATTCTGGGTTCAAAGCTTCCGTCTAACCCGCGAATGGTGATCTTCTGGATCATCATCTTCTTCCCCAATTTCTCTCAAAATCCGCTTTTTTAGCTTGTCAAGTTTAGAGTGGAGTATAAGTACCACTCCTACTTTCAAGTGCCCTCTCTCTCTCTCTGGTATATGGTTTTTTATCTCTTCGAGCGCCATTATCCATGGAGTGGGTTCGTGGCCGCCATCTTGGTTTTGGTTCTTCTGCGACGGTCTCTTTGGCAGCGAGGAGAGACAACTCCGTTCTCTTTCCCGCTTTGGTGGCCGTTAAATCTTCTCAACTCTTCTATTCCCATTCGCTCAGGCATGAAAGGGAAGTTCTGGATCAACTGGACTCTTGCTCGGAGATCATTTGCTGTTTCGGCGACGATTCCACCGTCGAAAACGGCGAGAAACTATACAATCTCATTTTGGAGTACGCTTCCGAAGGCAGTCTGGTGGATCAACTGAACAAGCACGGCGGCCGTTTGCCGGAATCGTTAGTTCGGCGATACGCCAGAGCAATACTAAAAGGTCTTAATTTTATGCATTCTAAAGGGTTCGTCCACTGCGACATAAAACTAGGAAATATTCTTGTCGTCGACAATGGCGATGCCAAGATTGCTGATTTTGGATTGGCAAAGAGGGCTGGGGAAGAAATATCAAGGCAGAAAGGACAGTGTGAGTTGAGGGGAACGCCTCTGTCTATTGCGCCGGAATCCATCACCGACAACGTGTACGAGCCGCTTTGCGATGTTTGGGCTCTCGCCTGCGCCGTCGTGGAGATGTTCGCCGGAAAACCGGCCTGGAATTTCAGCGAAGAATTGAGCATCTGTGCAGTAGTCGAGCGAATTGGCGCCGGAGAGGAGATGCCCACTATTCCGTCTCATTTATCCGAAGAGGGGAAAGATTTTCTGGGCAAGTGCTTCGTAAGAGATCCAACAAAACGATGGAGCGCTCAAATGCTGCTGAATCATCCTTTTGTGGCGGAGAGTTCTGTTCCTCGCAAGAAATTGGTCGATTTATCGCCGTCGCCGAGGTCCCATTTCGACTTGCCAGAGTGGCCTTCCTTGGAGTTCACCACTACTCCGACCATGGACTGCTCCCATTCACAAACTGAAAACACAAGGAAATCTGATGGGCAGTTGGAGGCTTCTCTGGCAGACAGGCTCCAACTGCTATCGACGGGTGAAGCACCGTTTGATTGGTCGGATTCGGAGGGTTGGATCACTGAGAGTTGCTTTGATCATCGGAGAAACAGAAGGATGGAGAAGCTTTGATCCGTCCGATTGGATTGGTTTTTATTTTCCAAATTTTTACTGTGTATAACAGTTAATTATTTCATCAAATTCAAGACTTGTCTTATCTCTTATGATTGATGACACAGTATAATATTAATTTTCAAAGTGAATACTTTTTGCTCCGACTCTGTGAGCTGAACATAGAGGTTGCAAATGATCCACTCAGAGAAAGACGGATCGAGTCGAGTTCATTTTTTTTAGGCTGCCGAGCCTGAGTTCGATGACCGGGCCCACGAGCCAGGCTTGCGAGCCTGACGAGACCGACGGTAGGAATGTGAAAAGTATCGACCGCAAATAAAAGGTGCCGACCGTCTTTTGCAAACTGTCGACCGCAAATACAATGTGTCGACCGCGTATGTAAGATGTCGATCGCGTTGCTTTTAAAGTTACAAAATAAAGACGGAACACGAAAACTCAAACTCTAATCTCAAATAAAACTTCTCGTTTAAGTATTACTTCGAAAATTAATAATACTACGTTAAAAAATGATATTGCTTGTTTATATTCTTCTTATGAATTTAAATTTTCTAATGTTACTCATTGTATTCCTTCTTCACATAGTATTTCTAGTTCTAGTAGTAGCGGTGTTGGACTTCCACAAGATTTTTTGAATGACATTTTTTAGGAACTAGATAACGATGTTTATTCTTGTAGTTCACAAAGAAATGAACTCGATATTTATATTGAAACCCGCTATCAAATTTCTCGCGATAAGAATTTTGATATTTTGACTTGGTGGAAAGACAAGTTCACTTCATATCATATTCTTTCTAGGTTGACACGAGATCTACTAACACATCTGGTCTCTACCGTAGCATCATAATCTGCTTTTAGTGCAGGTTGACGTGTGTACAATGATCAACGAGGAAGACTTGCACAGGATATCGTGGAGGTACTCATTTGTATGAAGGATTGGAACGACGCTGTCACGAGAGATCAACAGCGAGCGGATGACATACTAGAAGAATTCCAAAATTTGGATGTCGAAAACTAGATATTTATTTAAATTAATAGTTTATGAAAGAAAAGAATATGTTTATGAATGACGGTGCATCATGTATGCAATTTATAGTATATGAGTTTTCTTAAAAGAATAGTATTTAGTCTTCCGCCGCAGTTTTAAGAAAAAAGAAAAACGATTTCAGATTTACGATCATTTTATATCCTTCAGTTTTAAGTTTTTAAAAAAAAAGAAAAAAACTAATTAAAATAAAACGGTACGTTACAATAAAAAAATTATAATTATTTATATAAGATAAAATTATTTATGTAGACTTAACTCGTTAAGGCTCGTTAGGCTCGTAGCTCGCGAGCCAACTCGAGTTGAAAGTTTTTTAATAAAAACTCGTTAAGCTCGGCTCGTTAGGCTTGACAGGCTCGACGAACTAGACTTTTTCAGGCTCGGCTCGGCCGGCTCAGCTCGTTTGGCATCTCTAGCTTAACACGAGGGACAACAAAAGCAACGGAAAGAAATTATTAGCGAGTTCGTCCACCGTGGAAGGCGGAATATGCCACAAACGTCGGCGGCCATGGCCAGCCTTTTCAGAAACATGTTTCTTCAAATAGAAAGATATTTTTCAGAACTGCGGGCATTCAATGGCCCCTCCCATTTCCAAGCAAATATGTTACACGGACGGGTAAAATTTAACTAGAACTATTAATTTTAATTTAAAAAAAAAATATAATTTATAGATTGATCAAAGTTTTTAAAATCGAGTAAAACTCGACCTAAATCTAAAATCCGACCTTAATCTTAATAAAATCTGATATAAATCTTAAAATTAGTTATAAACTTGTACAATTATTTAAAGCACAACCCAAATATAATAAAAAAATATATTTTATTATTATATTTTAATTTTTTAAAATTTTAAATAAAATCGGGATAAAACCAGGCCAGACTTACCCATGTTTACCTCTAGTTAAAACTCAATTTATTCTCGAGTTTTGGGTGAATAGTCTGATTCGCGCCTGAGTTTGAAAAAAAATTAATTTTGAACTTTTCGAACGTCCGATGTGGATGCACTTACCCTCATTCGGACGTCTGATACGATCATAATGACCCTTCGCATCGGACGTCCGATACAGAAACATTGACCCCCATTCAGATGATCGAACCCCCCAAAACTTATATATTTGCAAATTTTTTTCTTCCTTCTTATCCAAGTAAATTTTTGTGAAAGTCTGCTAAATTTTTATATTTCTACAAAAATGCATTATAGTTGTGAAAAACATATTCAAGTCGTTGGACAACAACGTGATAATGGTGAGAGATCATCACAGCCGTTGGATAGTGACCATAGGGCATCCAAGGTTGGCAGATCTTTTACGCTAACCTTGTAGTAAATGTGAAAAGCGACCATCGGAGGACGTTTATGTTTGATCGAGAGGTACTGATTATATCAGATCGCATCGACTGCATGATCGGTTACGTAAATGATTCAGACGGTGGCGAGAAAGGGATGTACTATAACTTCAATCATGCCGCACCTTGTATTATTAATGGATCCGAAGTATTTTTTAGGTCGATTCGACCGTTCGATAGTCAATCTAAGTCCAAAACAAACGAACTTAACTTTGTTGGCTCGGGTGATGCACAATATAATATCTCATACCATTCTTCTCCGGCACAAGCATCGCGATCTAGTAACTCATTAGATTTGTATATTATGTATTTCAAACATGCTCCAACTGCCAGCGACGACTGAAGCACCGTTTGATTGGTCAGCTTCGGAGGGTTGGATCACTGAGAGTTGCTTCTATCATCGGAGAAACAGCAGGAGAAATTTTGAGCCGTCTGATTGGATTGGTTTTTATTTTCCAAATTTTAACTGGATACCATTGAAACAGACTCCACAGGCCATGAAAACAAGCCCTAAAACAAGATCGAATCTCATAGACCCAGTCATCGGAAAAGCCCGAAAATTATTGGATGAAAGGATCAAAGCCTTCAAACTAAAGACAAGGGACTTCCAAAAACCTTACTGTGATGAGATTCTAGTTCCCTTTAGGTTTGTCATAAGCAGCAACGTTCTGTGGTTCACACTCTGGACTAAGCAAGCGTACCATCAATGCTGTGGTTGTACTCACTGATACTGCTCCACAAGCAGCCCACCGAAGGCTCCGACGTATTGTGATTCTTGGACCTGAAAATATCAACTCCATATTACTCCTCTAGCCAAAATATTCCCATATCTAATCAACAATCTGCGAGAATTACTTCCAAACTATAGAAGGGAGTGAGGCAGGTAGAGAGAGAAAGATACTATCATATTCACACGATCCCCGTTCAACACTGGTCAGTCAGCATTGAAAAGTTCTCACTCCATTTTTATAATCTGTAATTCTTTTGTCAAAATCATGCCAGCAGAGGGCAACTACCAATGGAGATGAGGAATGTTATGAAGCCTTCTTCAGTTTGATGAAATATGCAAATGCTTAATCAAAATATAACTCACTTGCAACGTACAACATTATCATAAAACACTGAGAAAGACAAGAATTACATAATACTACGAGACATACCATAATGCAACGTGGCGAGAACCCAAAATGCTAATCCTCCTCCAACAGTAAAAATACCTGCTGTCTGCCTTACCAACCGAGAACAGGGTTTTGAATCTGATCTCATCAGCTCACCATCAGAAAACCCCAAAAGACGTCTTAATGCCATCACTAAGTTCTCAAATTGGTAGAAGTTCACCACAAGATCGACTACAAAAACATAAGTGAAAATAGCATTAAAGATGCGCATGAGTACCTTCACAAAGAAAGGTTAGATTCAAGTTTGAGAATATCTTCATTTCCTATTGTTTTTTTCATAAATTTCTGCTTAAGCATCAAACATAACTTTTGGTAAAGATCAGGAATAACTACTCATTCATCCTTGCAAAATTAGCGATTCGGACTCCTAAAATTATAAGATTTAACTTTCTGAAATATGATCATAATCACCAATATTTCACTAAGCATTGAAGCATCTTTTTACTTAACATCACCAATATTTCATAATTATTACGATAAAGCTCGTTCAGGTAATTCACCAAATACCTTGAATGGGTCTAATTTAAATACTTCCAACCATATTAATGTCTCTTGCCATTAGACTAAAAAATCAATAAAAAATCAGGCATAAAACTCAACGACACTAAATTGAAAACCTCGAATTCCTCGACAATTATCCAACTGATCAACTAGACCAAAAATTTTACTTCTTCTTGTATTTTATGCACTGCCAAAAGATTTAAATCAGCAAGACAACATCACGATGCAGACAAACTGACAATGGCTGTGGTAGAAGCTGAAGTGCTGAAGAATGCGATTGATTGGTCTCAGGAAGGACAACNTTTGAGCATGAAATTGTTTGAAAACGTTAAACACCTCGTCTTTGGTTTTGAGTGTGTAAGCTCAAACCTTTATTGAGTGATCATCAATAAATGTGACCATGTATAGAGCATCGCCTAATGTTTTTATTGACATAGGACCACAAACATCTGAATAGATTGATTCTAACATGTTTGGTTTCCTTGACGCAGAATTCTTTTTGAAGGAAATTCTGTGTTGTTTTCCTGTCAAACAATGAATACAATTTGGCAAAGATTCATGTCTGAGATGTGGCACACATTGTCTCTTGCCAAGCAGTAGAAGTCTCTTCTCGCTCATGTGACCAAGTCGTCTGTGTCATAACATCATTGATGAGTTATCTTGGGCAGTATTTACAGCTACTTCCTTTGTAGTTGCTTGAGTCACATACAAACTAGACTCTTTGATTCCTCTCGCTACTACTAGCGAGCCTTTGCTAAGCTCCCATTTACCATTAGTAAATTTGCTCTTGTAACCGACATCATCAAAAGCACCAAATGATATAAGATTCAGTCGAATATCTGGAACATGTCAGACATCTTTAAGCACCAACTCGTAGCTTGTGTTGGTGTGGATACAAATGTCACATTTTCCAACTATTTTGGAAACTTGATTGTTCCTCATTTTGACAGTGCCAAAATCGCCGCTGGTGTAAGATGTAAAATATTTGAATTTTGCCGTAACATGATAAGATCCACGAGAGTCACACATCCAACATGATTCCTAAGTCATGAGGTTGACAACGTCTTCACATATAAGTAATCTTCACCATCAGAAGCAGTCGCAACTGTACTCTTCGTCTCTCCATTAACACCTTCTCCGTTTTGTTCTTTCTTCAATTTCCAGTAATCTTTTTTCATGTGGTCTGTTTTACCACAATGATAGCACTTAATTCTCTTTTTGCTTTTTGATTTTGCTCTTCCTAACGTGCTGGCTCCATAAGCCACACGTTCTCTTGATCTTCCTCTTACCATTGATAAGACCTCCACAAAAGCACGTTCTTTGTTCTTTCGTCTGCTTTCTTCGTCTAGAACAGCAGCTGTAACATCTTTGAACGTCAAAGTTTTTGCAGTACCGTTGGTCAAATTTATGATAAGGTGATCGTATGAATCTCGTAAACTCTGAAGTAAAAGTTTAGCTTTTTCATTTGAGTTGATTTTGTGCTCTATTCCCGTGAGTTGCGAGAACAAGGTGTTTAGAATATTGATGTGGTCTGTGACCATTGTTGACTCTGACATCCGAAGAGTATATAATTTTCATTTTAAGAAAATTTTATTATGATTTGACTTTGCTTCAATAACTCTGTCAGCGTATCTCATATCTTCTTAACGGTTATCAGTTTTGTGATACGTAACAGAATTTCATCTGCAAGAGCAAGATGAAAAATAGTGTAGCATCCTCGTCCGCTTTGATCCACTTCTCATCTTCAACATTCGTCGGTCTATCACTGATGGCTATAACACAATAACGAGGCTCTGATACCACTTGTTGGGAAATATAACCCGAATATCCACCGAAATATTATTTCTTTAACCACCAAAAACGTGGAGAGTACTGATCAGGTTAATTCCTATGAAAGACGCTCTTGGCAGTCTCGTAGACAAAATTACCTTTGCAAGTAGTTCTCCGGTAAGAGAGGTGGGTCACGAACGAACCACTTAAATATCAAGTTTTGTCTTAGCCAGAACTACTTACACAGTACAATTACACCACTAACAAGGCAGTACAACAAAAGATAAGAGATGTGATCCGAAAAATACCATGAATATTTTTCCGCTCCGTAAAAATATAACGGCCAAGAAGTAAAAGAAACAATGCCAAAAATTCACACAGAGAATTTTACGTGGAAACCCAAATTGGAAAAAAACCACGGGGACCTAGTCCAGAAAGATCTCACTATGAAAAATAGGATTTACAATATTTTTCTAAAATCAAATATTCTAGAAAATATTCACTAAGAGAAATCACTATTCTTACAACTCACAATGTGTACAAAAGCACCACACCTATTTTTCTCTGACACTCTTTCTTTTCTCTCTCCCTCCAAAAATTCTCTCTCTACTTCGAATACCTTCTGATACGATTGTCGGATGAGGATTGAGGGGTGATGAGAGGAATTGAGATTTTCGTTTTCTCAAACCTCTATTTATAGAGATTTCACGACGTGTGAATTAAAAAAAAAGGTAGGCGATTTTCTCAAACTTATGTTTATAGAGATTTCACGACGTGTGAATTAAAAAAAAAAGTGGGTGAGGCATGCACGTTAAGCGCCGAAAAGAAGAAAATGAGCGCAGAAAATGAAGACCTATAAGGTATACATTAATGATGTGGACCCCCTCATTTAATGGAGGAGAGACCTCACAGAATACATGCTTTTGCATCAGATCTTAGTGATAACCTTCTAATGGAAAATCCTGTGACTAGAGTATAAATTAAGCTTCTTATTAGAGTTTGAGCTGCATTACAACTTGTCTTATTACAACAATCTGCTCAATCTGCTAAAAAACACACCGTGGAATAGGGATTATCACTTATGAAAGTGCAGGCTCAAATATTATGTTTTTGGTATATATCTTTTGCTGTTGAGAAATTGAGAAAGGTCGAGCTTACTTGGTCCCAATGATATTAGATCGATCTCTTTCTGCTGTGGAGAGTTAAACTTTGGTATGCTACGACCTGTTTTATGTTACTTTGAATTTGAACGTGGAACAAAGGGAATGGGATTAGAAGAAAATGGTTTTGTAGATGATGAAGATCGCATGGAAGATTGACTGTTTTGTGACATCGATCTGTCCTATTTTTAATTTTCTGAATTTTGAAATATCATATGTTTTTTGGCATTGCCTAGTCATGTTTTTTTCATTAATATTATGATATTTTCAGTCCTCTTGGTATCTACCTAATCCTGAAAATAAGGTCGTTCAGAACATCCAAAGCTAATTTTTTTGTCAGTGTTAGTAAATAACCTGATAAAAATCAATCTCTTCATACATGAAATAGACTTGAATTTGTTCTGTGTACTATTATTCTTCATGGAAGCTTTTCAATGTTCAAATGTTTTTTCTCTGATACAAAATTTAGAAAATAAAATCACAAAAGCTTGATTGGTACATGAGTAGAACGATGACTTCAAACTCATAGGAAGAATTCCAGGCCCAGTTGGAATTACATGAATAGAATTTCATGTAAATACTCTCAAATTTGTTCTATTAGAATGAGAAAACAAGTGGACTCTGGAAACCAAAATAATTGACACCAACATGGTAGAATGGGCATAAATAGGTGAAATCGGCCTGAGTTTTCGAAAAACAAAATTTGAGCTCTTCGGAAGCATAAAATTTGTCTGATATGCATCCGATATTCGTCCGAGTAAGGCATGATCGGACGAATTTTGGACGAATGAGGCAAGAAATTCTGCCTCATTCGTATGATATTCGTCCATTATTCGTCCGATATTCGTCCGAGCTTTGCCCCTTCGTTAGATATGCGTCCGAGCTTTGCACCGTCATAACCTGTTGGTTGCTAAATATTTAAGAGCTATTCCAGAAGAAACATGGGTAGCACATGTCTTCTCGTCGAACTCAAAATGTGAAATGAGTTTAAATAATCTTAGCTAGTCATTCAACAACGTTATTCTCATAGTTAGAGACAAACACATCATCACAATGCTGGAAATGATACATAAATCTATAGTTGTTCGTATTGTGAAAAGACACGAGACTATGCTTCAAAGTTCGGATATGTTATGTCCAAGAATAAAGAAAATCTTAAATCAAGCGACCCGAGAGGAGAGGAATTGGATTGCCGTGTTTTCTGGAAATGCCATGTATGAAGTTAGCAATGGCAGGAGGCAATTTATCATCAGTATGGAAACTCAGAATTGCAACTGTTATAGATGGAAACTGACAGAGATTCTGTATGTCCATGCTATCTCTGCTATGCAGTGGATGCACGCGCCAATCGTTAATACGTACACCAATACTATCATCGGGAGACGTACCTAAGGATGTATACATACTACATTGCAGCGATTGCTGAACCTGAGATGTGGCCGTCAAATCTTGGAAGATATGGTACATTGATACCACCAGCAGTTAGGCGCAGACTTGGTCGACCGAAGAAGAAAAGAACAAAAGACGTCAATGAGACCCAACGTAGCAGCACTTCCATAAGTCGAAGAACCGACACTGTGCAATGTGGTACGTGCGGTAGGAGTGGGCATAATAAGAAATCATGTCCCGGAAGAGCCTCCACCTCAGACGCTCGACGATCTGCTGCTGAGTAAGACATGTTCATGAGCTTCAACATAGGCACACAAGAGTCACAAAATAATCCACAAGAAGCAGTGCCGGAACCCGTCCAAAATCCAGAACCACGTGGAAGGTGACCAGTCTGGCCGAGATGGACAAGACAATAATATTATAAATGTATTATAACGTTGAAAAAAAAAATATGTTCATTACAAATTTAAAGAAAGTACAATGATAATGCAAAGGAAAAAAAATACAATAATAATGAAAAAGTAACTAAAAATCGCCATAATCTGGTGGGGACTGTGGAGGATCCTGGTCAAAAGGAGAAACTCGAAACATCCCAGTTGTATCCAGTGTTCGCCGCATCTCGTCCACTGTGTGCTCAATCCTGTCTATCTGCTGCATTTGCATGGTATGATAACTGTCCATCCGTTGCATTTGCTCGGCATGGTAATTGTCTATCCGCAGCATTTGCTCGACATGGTAACTGTCCACCAGCTGCATCTGCATGGTATGAAACAGATTCATCTGCTCCATCATAAGCGTCAACGTTGGCTCATGATACGAGGTCTGCGACATCTGACTACCACAAGGGTCGGAAGGTCCTGGTATCTCACTTATCGAAGGTGCAGAATGTCCTGACATCCTACCAAAAGACAGTTCCGCCATGTCAGCATAGGGAGGAGTGGGCATATGGGTAAAATCCAGCGGATCATCCTTAGCGGGAAGATCAACGTCCGGATCGAAGTGCATCTGGGCGGCTGTTGTGTCTCTCCTGTCTACCCACGTATTGCCCACCTCTATCAAACTCATCCTCCCAAGTTGACGACGATCGAAAGCATCATGAACCCGGGGCTCCCTCATCACCTCACCCCGAGGAATCCGTCCACATAGTACGAAAATGAGTTTTGTAATCAAAACTCCGTACATGAGGTTTTTCTTAACCCCATATGAATCTCACTCATATGACGCAATATTAAATATCTGTTCCAGTATAAAGACTAATATATAATTCCATATGAGTTACCAGCTTGCGATGTCCGTCCCTTGGAAGAATCATGTGAGATATCATGTTCTGGATCACCCGAGCTACCACGTTAAGCTGGTTTGCTTTCGGCTTCATCAAAGAATCTGTTCGACTATCTGAGGCTCGAATTTGCCTCAAAAAAGATAATCTAGCCACTTGTACAATATACAGAGCGGTCTGAGTAGAGTAGTAATACATCTCGCCTTGGCCATCCTCAGAATCTTCTGAATAATCAATAATTATGTTGATGTGCTCCTGTGTAATCAACAGATCTCTCCCAAACATAAATGTCCTTCAATTACCGTTGTCCGCTGAAACCACAAAGTTTACATAAAATAGTCGCACTAATCGCTCAGCTGAAGGGCCTGATAACTCAAACATCCCGACCAAACCAATGTCAGCAGCCATCTGTCGAATCATCAGGCCTTTAAATGCTGAGAATACAACTGGTCTAGGAGGTATGACCGACCGTAACGAGAAGACATCCTCTCGGTTGCAAGGGAATGAAATACGCCACGACGTCCTCCTAACGACAAAGGCGAATCAGAAACTCCAACTTCCGAGGATTGAGACGATCTTTCATTATCGTCGCGGTGTTGTTCGGCGATTCTGATGCGTTTTTCACGACCGCAGTTCATTTTTGCAAAAATATGAAAATTTTGACAGATCTTCGCTAAGACTTCTGAAAGGTAAAAAAAATAAGAAACTCAGCCCAAATTTATAGATTTTGGGCCGATCGGACGCATGATTGTCTCACTCGGACGAAAGAATGCGTCTGAGTGAGGCATGATCGGACGCATATCGGACGAATGAAGCAAAAATTTCTTACCTCATTCGTCCGATGATGCCTCACTAAGGGCAAATATCGGACGAATGAAGCAAAATTTCATCCGTCCGATGAATTCAAATTTATTTTTCAAAAAGTCAGGCTTGATTTCGCCTATTTTTCGAAAACTAAAGCCTAAAAATTATTTTTACCCTAGATTCAAATATACAATAAGTGGAGATGCACACGACAAGCAAACTCAAATTCTGAAAAGTTGTTCCAAATTCAACTGTGGGATTGACTGCTTCTGTAAATGATTGGAGCCACTTTCCAAGCAGGGCACATGCGCAAGTGGATCAATGGACCTAGCAATGTCTTCTTGGGCACGGACGAAGGTCCATCTCTAGGGTCCATGCGGTTCGATCCTGCGCGTGTAAATGCCAGTAGGTCTGAGCCATGGCGTCCGGGTCCATGCCTTCGTGATCCCCACCGCCACTCTGGACCTCTCCAACGCCGGATACTCGTTGAAGAAGCGATGGTCCCCTGCATTGCCAATCGCCCTTTCTTCAGGTTATGGCGTCCAATTATATGCTAATGATTGAAAGATATTTTGGTAAAAAATTCAGAATATTTTGTCTGGTTGGTGCCAAAGTTGGGCGAGAATTTATGGGGAATCTGTGGGGAGGGGCGATGAGAAAAAGGAAAAGGGTAAGGATTCTACCTTGGTGGGCCAATCGCTCCATCAATGATAACGTGGGCGACGTGTACTCCATGGGGCTGAAACTCTCTGGCCAAGCATTGGGATAGCGCTCTCAACGCGAATTTTCCGCAGCCTGCGAAAATTCAGATGAACCCTTTTGGATTTGGTCGTGATTTCTTGAGTTTTTGTTGGAATTTCAGAACTCACATAGTTCGGAGAAGCCAGCAACGCCGTTGAGAGAAGCTGCACATCCGGTGAAAAGAATCGTCCCCCTTCCTCGTTCTACCATTCCAGGAATAACCTTGACAGAATCAAATTAAGGGTTTCGCAGCCCAGAAAGCTGTTTTTCAGGTAAAATGAAAAAAAATGGATGAAACAAGAGAGAATATGAGAGATCGAGGGGTGGACTTCAGCCCCTAGGGTTGAGGTTTTACCTGTTGGGCGCAATGGAAGGCTCCGATGGAGGAAATGGCGAGAGACTTCTCGAATGAATCGATGCGGATGTCGGCGAAGCTTGTAGGGCTCCATGGAAGAGGCTGGTGCGCATTGTAGACCAAAACTTCGACGAATCCGAGAGAAAGAACTCCCTCGAAAGCCTCTTTCACACTCCTCGATTCCGAGCAATCGATTCGAATCGCGAACACCTGCGCCTTCTCCTCTCTCGCAATTTCATCGGCGAATCTCGACAGTCTCGCTAAAAAAAAAAGAGAAAGCATTCGAATGAAAACTAAACGAATCGGCAAATAAAAAGATAAAGAGTACCCAGGTCGCGAGCAAGAATGGCGACGGTGTAGCCTTCGTGCGCGAACTTGCGGGCGATAGAGCGACCGAGCTTTGGTCCAACGCCAACAATGGCGGCAATGCCTCTGGGAGGGGCGGAGCTCGCCATATTCCGCATGGCTTCTCAGCGTTGGAACTCAACTTGAGATTGGAGCTTCGCTTCGAATAGCCAAGTTAGATTCGTCGGCTTCCTGCTCGCACACCTCAACAAACACAGCATTCCACACGTATATATAAGCACGCCACGTGTAAGTCGTTGATTGGAAGGCTCTTATTCGTTGCCGAGCTCCCTCGATGAAAACAAAAACCCGTGGAGGATTCTCTAAAACAGAAGACAATATTTGTCCACTTTGTTTGTTCTTTCAAAACAAGAATTTTCACTAATAATGTTAAAAGAGTTCTAGCGAAGTCACTCTGCATAGAGATCAAAACGACTCGCTTCCTTGGCATTCTCCTCAGACCAAAATGTCTTGGAGTGCCGGATTACGATCCTTTACTTGACAAAATGCGATTATATCTCCAAGTATGGAACATCAAAAGCCTCTCCCTCGTCGATAGAATTGAACTTATCAAATCAATCTTCTAAGGTGTGGAGTGCTTTTGGCTTTCCATTTTTGCACTCCCCGCGGCGGTTCGGGCCAAGCTCACCCGACTTTGCAGATCCTTCATATGGGAGAAGAATTTTGCAAACATTGCTTGGCCAACCTGTTGCTTGCCTAAAGATGAGGGGGGACTCGGTTTTAAAGACATATATTCGTGGAACTTGGCTCTACTGGCCAAAAATCTGTGGGGCATTCATCAGAAAAAAGACTCACTTTGGGTACGATGGATCCACCACTTTTACGTTAAAGATGCCTCCTTCTGGTCTTGGTCCTCCGGCTATCGCGGCTCGCCGCTCATCAAATGCCTGCTTCGTATCCGCTCGGCCATCCTGGCCAAAGCCGGATCCGAGGCCACGACCAACGACCAGCTCGTGTTATGGGCCACAAACATGAAGTCATCCATGATCTACGACTTCTTCAGGCCATCGGCACCACCCAAGCCCGCCTTCAGGGCAATCTGGAAATACAACCATGTCCCGAAGCTCGTTATACCACTATGGCTTGCTTCGCACGGCCGCCTTTCTACAAAGGACAACCTGCCCTTCATCGAATCAAATGGGCTATGCGCCTTATGTGGGATCCACCAAGAGACATCCGCGCACATTTTCTTCAAATGCCCCTATTCATCCGAAGTCTGGACAAGCATCAGAACACGCTTTGGGATCCAGCGACAAATGTCCACCGTTGCCGCCGCACTTAAGTGGACGATCAAGTCCGGTCGTAGAGACAAATTCACCGGCAATGTGTACAAGGCCGCTCTCGCATGCACCACCTATCACCTTTGGTCGGCCAGAAATGCGCGCTGTTTCGACATGTCTTTTCAACCGCCGAGCCAGCTCGTGATTCGCATTGAACGCAAGGTCTTCAAGATGCTATTCCAAATTTTCCCATCACTCGCTGAAAAGTTGGAACTGCCCCCGATTTTGTAAGCCATAGGCTTTGTTCTTCCGGTACCTCCTGGTCCGGCTTGCCTCCGGTGTGGCCGTTGGGCTGGCCCGACTACATGCGGGTCCGCCCCCCGGCCAGTGCCGTATCCTCTTGTATCTCTTTCTTTGGTTTTATTTAAACATACTTCCATCAAAAAAAAAAAAAAGATTGTTATTAAATAATATATAATAGTGAAATTCAGGCTAATGGGTTTTTTGGGTTCTATTTACGAATTCACTAAATAACAAAAAGCTAATTACTCTTAGATTAATTACATTTGACTATTATGTTTAAATTGAAATAATCTTGCCTCACTTTCATAAAACAAGGACACAAATTTGGATATCATAAAAACATAGACGGTGAACAATTAATATTTGAGATATTATTAGAATTACCCTTCTAGCAAAGGTACTTAAGACCATATCAAAACACCTCGTGTTTAAAATTACATAAAGAGGAAAACTGAAAGAGAAGGCAAAAACACAGCCAAGTTGAGAGACAAGAGCGTTTGACTTTGGCCGCACGGGCTTAGCTCCGTGGTCAAATTATGATAGATTTGGTACAAAGGTTACGATTTAAAGTCTGCGGCACCACAGTGTGAGAGTTTAATCTTCCAATGTTGAGGTTGCTCATTGTGGTGTCAGGTACGAGTCTCTCATGTCTGAGCTACTAAGTCACCGTGATTTAACATCCTCACAAACTATCAGATAAAGATATAGAGATCCTGATGGCGAGGGTTTCGCCTCTTGGTACAATATCGTTTGACTTTGATTTCATGGCAAGAGAATTTGACACGTAGGATTTGGTGCTTTATCTCCATGCGGCCTTGTTTTTTCCACGTAAGCCGATCTCAACTTTTATGTTTTGGTACGTGGAAGGATCTGCTTCGTGCAATAAACCCCGGCCTTTTTCTCCCACTTTATTATACCTATTTTGACATCATTTATTTAATTATATTTTGATTCTAAAAATAATCAAAGCCCTAGAATCACAATATTATTGTAAATATTTTTTAATTAAATCCATCATAATTTGACATGTCAGCGTATATAATAAAAATATATAATATGATTACTCATAATCTGACTTTATCATAAATTCTAAAAATTTTGTATTTAAATAAAATAAATTATTAGTATAATAGAATAAATATATAAATTTAACACGTACGATGTTTAAGAAAATAATTGAATAGTAGATTATAATAGTCAATGTTAAGTTTTAAAGCATTAATAAATCCAATTATTAGTAACAAATGAACAATTATAAAAGATATTTAAATATGAATGACTTAATTATATTAAAAATAAAAATAAAAATAATTAGGATTTCAAAAACATAAATTAAACATAGGTTTAACAATGTTTTTATGCATAAAAGATGTTGAGAATTAGAAAGCGACCAAGATTATCTAAAATCAAACGTAAATTCAAGGTGGAGTTTCACAACAGCGATTACAGCGCTGAAGAACACGGCTCCGTTCGACCAATGGGGTGCCGACATCGAAGATTAAATTCTTCTTTCTTTTACCCACTATGTTTTCTTCGATGAATTATATGCCATATCGTTAGATATGAATTAAATTTATTGTAGCTAGATTAGTAATTACCGAACCAATAACTCTTTAGGAAATATATGGTTTTTATTATTATTGAAACCAGATATGTGCTTGGTCAACAATTTATCTTACAAATGCCTCATGGATGATGTCTAAGATGTTCTTTAAAATGTCATTAAATACCCATTATGACGTGTGTCGAATTATATGAGTGGTTGATTGTTTTCTCTACAATAATTAGCCGAAAGTATTAAGCTCATGTTGTTATGAATAATTGATATTTAAACTGAATCATGAATCCCACTTCACTTTTCTTAAGTTTGAATCATATGTATAAAAAGTATTAGTCGGTACGCAATGTCAACCTGATTCATTGGATGTTCTTGACCGAATCATATTATTGTTCTAACATCTTATGCATAATCTATAGTAAAAAAAGTTATTTGGGGAAGAAAACCTAATCAAAGCCGTGGTTATCTATTAGTCGTAAACCAAATTTATTCTCTTATTTTAATTATATTATTTAGTTTATTACATTTTGAAAACTAAGAACCAAATCTTTATTTGTTTTCATTATTTTTCACAATCATTTTAAAGTAAGATTTTATGTTCCGCCTAATCGATATATTTTATATTATTTAATTTCGATACTTGCACTTGCATATGACATATTTTTACACAACAAAAGGCGGTCCTACAAACATGTTTGATTCACTAACTTAACTGGCTTGTATAACAATAGTCCTAAGAAAACATGTTTGGTCAAAATATAAATTTATGAGTGGTACAGTACTCATAAATTGCCTTTTGGCTTTGGAATAAAAGTAACTTTCACTATTCATGTATAAAATCATTGAAATAATATTTGTAGGCACAGTACTCGTCTTACGCAAACAAACACGAGATCGACCTTGATAAATCCTTCATGCATTTCATGACCCAAGAGAACCTTATAATTCACCTCCCAGGTTTGAATATCCTTCACAGAATGACAGCTACCAATCCATGGCATTACACTCAAATATAAGTTCACTCAAATCGACGCTAAAATGAAGTTAAATAAACTTGATCTTCTGATTCATAAAAAAGGGGGTTGTATGAGAATAAAGTCGTACCATGAACGTGGCTAGGTGAATAAATGTGCATGGGGGATGAATCAACAGGAGAGAAGGGGTATGATTGGAGCCGAGGGTCGCAGGTGTGCGAAGGAAGCGAGCGCTCGGGTGCACCAGGGAAGAGGGCAGATGGGTGTGCGAGGGAAGCGGGCGCTTGGGTGCGCGATGGGAGCAGACGCACAGGCGCGTGAGAGGTTCTGGGGTAAATCGCTCCGAGCTCAAGATGAGCCAGAGAATGAATGCAGTTATGGAAACTACCACCTCCTGAGGCTGTAAATCCTTTTGCGCTTCTAGACATATATAAGTTTGTTTGACAACACTTGTTTCCAGTACAAAGTGACCAAATAAATGGGGGGTGGGGAATCCTTTACTTCTTAATCCAAATCATCGTTCCTTTTTACATTTTGAAATGCCTCCCACATGCAGACTTCTGAAGGCACAAAATGACACCTCGAGAAGATATCACTCCTGAAAGGACACTACTTTATCACTTCTAAAGGTGTGCACATGGCTCGGTTGCGCTTGGGTTGCTGCCTTGCGTGTGCCATAGCTCGCTCGCTCGGAGGGCGTAAGTTCCGCCACAATGCGGATACAGGCTCGAGGGATGCCATGTATGGCGCTCGTGGCTCCGGGGTGCCTAGCGTTTATGCTAGCCAAACATGTTGGCATGGGGCTCGATCATTGGGCGCCTAGCGCCACTGGATGTCAGTTGAGGACTTCAAGCAAAATGTTGTATGGCAAGGACGAGGTTATAGACTTATTTTTATCCGAGCTTGGGGGGAGCAACCCTCATGACGTGAGTAATGCTTCATGCAGGACATGTTATTCCGAACAAGAGAATCTCGAATGAGGGTCATGGCTTGGCGGTGCCAACTATTTTGCCATTGTCCTAGTCACTGTATATATATATTGTTTATTTTTTATTTTTTAATATTAAAAAAATTAAATATGTAATTAGCTCTCCTAGGTTAAATCTCTCGTTAGATAAAGCATACTACAGGATTATTGCCAATGCTTGCTTCATCCTCCTTAGCTTGGACCGACGATCTTCGACCTAGCTCCACACAGTAACTAAAGATGGCATTATTGCCAATGCCTATATGCAAAAGCTCACTTCCCTGTATAACACAATATCTGCAATAGTAGAACCTGTAGCATATCGTGACAAGGCTTTTTTTTCCTCGGGGGCTTAGGGAGCAATTACAATCCCTTTGTTACAGCCATCACCAGGTGTCCCGACCAGCCTTCAATCAAAGAAATTCACAGCGTGTTCTTGACCTGCATATTCTTCCTTGAGAAACAAAACGATGTAGCTCAAATTTCTTCTTCCAACCCCCTTCAAACCAACACTATGCCTAATCTGGTGCAGGCAAACGCCGGTGCAAGTCATCGCTTCAACGATCTTGCCCTCCCTATCCCAACCCCCATCCCTATTTTCAGCAGAACAGTGGACTGCCCTAATGTACAATCAGAGTACATTGCCGATCTAGCGCCGAGGAGCACGGCCAATTTTGCTAATTTGTGTGCTCGTTTTGCAGGAAGTTTACCCTCGGAAACAATGTCCGAGGAAAATCACGAGCGGCCAAGGACTTTGCTCGGTTGGCGTCCGAGCATCCCCGTACATGACACGCTCAGCGCCCAGCCTTCGGGCCACGACACACCCGACGCACCGGCCCATGACACGGCCGAGGCTCGCGACCACGACATGCCCGGCGCCCGTTGGGCGCCCCACGATCATGACCCAACGACCCATGAAGACACGGTCGTCGACTTTGCCGAAGTCAACTAGGGCTTCGGCCCGACGGAATAAGTGACCGACATGGGAGAACGCTCGATCCAAATCCCCACGGATCAAGTGTTCAACCATGGGCCTTAGTTTCGGTCACACTTAGTTTATTTCTTTCAGCCAGCAATTAGCCTTAGAAAAGGAAAAGAAGACAGCGCAAGAAGAGGAACGCACATTCCATAGGCGAAGGCCCACGAAGGACCGCCTCGGCCCACTAGAAGACCTTGACTAAATTACATCGACCACTTTACTTAAATCTTTAAGTAATATGGTTATTTGGTCAAGGAAAAGATAAGGTTCGAGTTTGACACGGACAAATCTCAAGATGTCCTGAGAAGATCCATCCGGAAGCGCACAAGATCGATTTTTGGAACCTTCGGCTAGCCACAAGGGATTTTCATCCAAAAGATCTGTGCTCTAACCTCCAAAATAATCAGTGGATCTCCTAGCAACAACCTTGCACAATATCCTCGCGGATCCCACCATATCCGAGATCGGATCAACCACCGGTTCAGTCTTTTTCATGTCGCCCGCGCACATTCATGAACTATTGCCGGACAACCGAGGAACCAAACCACGTGACACTTTATGTTGACCACCGAGACTTTTAGAAGCCCCA
The DNA here is from genome assembly GCA_003255005.1 of Begonia fuchsioides. Classification (NCBI taxonomy): domain Eukaryota; kingdom Viridiplantae; phylum Streptophyta; class Magnoliopsida; order Cucurbitales; family Begoniaceae; genus Begonia; species Begonia fuchsioides. Next base: position 12,167 of record QAOC01038226.1, on the reverse strand, counting down.
GATCTAAATTGGCTCTAGCCAATCTTTCATGGCTGGAAGATTATTAAAACCGGTGCCACCTCTCGGACAACCACGGTCACCTTCGGTCGAGACTCAAAGCCAACTTTGTCAATCCTCATGAACCGAGCCTAAAGTCAACCGGAGACCTTCTGAAGCAATCTTAGGCATTCAAGTCATCCAAGGGCTTAAATTATCTTTCTTAGCTTTTTATCTTTTATGTTTTATTACTTAAGTGTAGCACCTTACACTTCAATGGGTAGAGAGAGAATTTTAGAGTAAAATTATGCATTGCACCTTCTTCCCGAAAGGTTTGAAGCTTCCTCCGACGTATACTTCTCCGGTGAGTCATATCCAGCCGAGAACGTCACCCCTCACACGTACGTTCGGTGAGTCATATCCGAGTGCGGGCAAGGTCTACCGAGGAGAATACTTTGATTGCTCAAGTATTCAAATTATCCAGCCATCTACATACCAAAACTCTAAAGAGTTCATCCCCTCCACCGAGTGATCACCCTTTTTCCATACTTGTCTGATTTCACCCCTTTTTCCATCATCCGAGCCATTCCATTATTTACTCGAGCCATCTCCACTATCATTCGATCATTCTCCATTATTCCCATCACAAAACGCTTCTGCAACCCTACTCTACAATTCGCACGACCCATTTTCCTGTTTGCCGTACGCGACGTTCATCCGAGCCCCGTGTACGTGCATTCTTCCGACCCATGGTGTGCCGACCCTCAAGGAAGGCACATCATGCCCCCATGTCAAAATTATCTAGCAGCCTCACTTGAACTGACCCCTTGGCGACAGCCACGGCGTAATGGCCTCTTTAAACAAGGTGCCAGATCTGCAAGAGGTTTGGCCACAAAGCCCTAACCTGTTACTTTCTCAATAATGTGGCTTGTCGGCAAAACCCTGTTGGAGTCTTTTCTTCGCCTCCTCTACAAGTGTATCCACCCACACATCAACTGTGGATGCTAAATTAGGGCATGCTGTAATTCTCACATCTTTCAAACCACTCTTCATTTTCATCAATCACCTTCATTTTTGCATAATTTGATTAGTGCCACTCGGCTGTGACGAGATAACTCCATTTTTGTTGAATTTCACTCAAATTGTTTTTCATCACGGATCGAACACCCCGTGGGATCCTATTCCAGGGTTCCCTGAATAAAGGTCTCTGACGGACACCATGTCTTCCTTCGGCCAAATCCACTGCCTTGCTTGCATCTATTTCTCCTCAGTCCATAGCCAATCTAAACCTTTGGCATCAAGGATCTACTATTTATTGACGATTGTACTCGTCTTACATGGATGTTTTGCTTGAAATTAAAAAGTGATGCGAAACAGACTTTTGTCAATTTTCTAAAGTTTGTCAAAACCCAATTTGATTGTTCTATCAAGTGTTTGCAATTTGATTGGGGTGGTGAATTCCAGTCTCTAACTAGTGCTTTACAATCTTATGAGATTCACCACCGAATATCTTGTCCTTAAAACACCAGCCAAAATAGCCGAGTTGAGAGAAAAAATCGTCACGTTGTTGAAACCGACTTGGCACTACTTTTGCACTCTATAGTTTATGGCCTTATGCTTTTCAATCAGCCACTATGTTAATTAATTTTAGGCCAACTCCTGCACTGAATTTCAAATCACCTTTCGAATGTCTATTTCATAAAATTCCTCCATACTCTTCCTCAAGGGTTTTTGGATATTTATGTTATTGATTCCTTTGTCCATATAATCAGCATAAGCTCCAAGCCCAATCCGTACCATGTGTGTTTTTATGTTACAATCTCAAAGATAAAGGTTATTTATGTTGTCATTCTCCAACTGGTAGGCTCTATAGTACTCCTCACATCACCTTTGATGAAACAATTTTCCCTTTTAAGTCTCAAAATATAGTTTCCTTTTCACTATCACTTGCTCCAAAGACACCAATTCCTTTACAATCACAGCCAAATATGGACAACATACCTAATGAGAGCAACAGGATAACTGTTTCTAGCACACATAATATGATTACAAGGTTATGGTATTTTTAGACCTCATGTTCTCTCTGCAACTTTTACAAACGAGTATGAACCAAGAACACTCTTGCAAGCATCCAAGAACCCAAATTGACTTGCTGCTACGAACAGTGAGATTAATGCATTGGCCAAAAACAAGACTTGGACTTTAGTACCTCTACCTTGTGGCGCTAAACTCATTGGATGCAAATGAGTGTTAGTCAAGATAAGTTCTGAAGGTTCCATCTTACGATACAAAGCTCGTCCAGTGTCCAATGATATGACAAACCCGAGGGCATAGATTACTCAAAAAGTTTTAGCCTGGTTATTAAACCTACCACCATTCGAGCTATAACAATTCTAGCGTTCTCACGTGGTTGGATAATGAAACAATTCGATGTTAGTAATGTAAAACCCAAATAAAATAAAAAGAAGGAAAAACTCAAACTACCCTTATTTCTTTCTCATTATTCCAAAAACTTCCTTTTCCCCTTTCTATCCCTAATTTCGACGGCAGCTCTATCTTTCCCTCTCTAATTTAGGATATCATTATTTCCTTTCTTTTACAAAACCCTTCTCCCCGATCCCCTTCCCATTCTCTCCATCTCTAATTTAGGAAATCATTATTTCCTTTCTTTTACAAAACCCCTCTTCCCGATCCCCTTTTTATTTTCTCCCTCTCCCAACCCATCCTCTTCAAATCCTAACCATTCTTAGCCGATCAACTCAGGGTTTTGGCAAATTTCATTATCTACGAATGAAAACGCTTCATCTCTTTTGAAGTTTCAGCCAAGGAGAAATATTTGAGAAGAATACATAAAATTTTCTTGAAGCTTAAGATTTAAATCGAACTCACTAGACAACAATTTCGTGAGGAAATCGGTGGAAACATTATTGTCGAGGCTCTTTGGATGTTATTCGGTATTGTGGATTTCTAACGGTCCAGTTAAAGGTTAGAATTAATTTTATGTTTTGTATGATATGAATGCCCAAAATTATTTTAAAAATATTTTGTTGAAATTGTAAATTCGAGCATGCATGTTTTATTAAATTGTGAAATGGGTAATAGGACAGCTGAATGTGCTGTGTCCTTGGGTTTCGAATCCCTAAACGTGATCAGGGTTATTGGTTGCGACCGCCGAGTGTGAATTTTGATGTCGATTTTGATTTTGATATTGATTTTGATTTTGATTTTTATTATGATATTATCTATTGTTTTGATTTGATATGTGATTATGCTCAATTCCATATTTTGTTTTGTTTATGGATTATTAAATATAAAATTATATCCCGATTGAGTTTAGTCGACTCACCCCAAAACGACTCCCCCTTTCAGGAAATATTCAGGACGAACCTCAACCCCAAGTTCAGGAGTAAAGTCAGAGATTTCTCTTTAGTTCACGTTTTTTTTTATTCAAGGACCCAATTTATTGTTTAAGGTTGACTACTAGTTGAACTTTGTTATTTCTAATTTGATGCGGTTTGGTTTATTGAAACATTAATTGATGATTGATATAAATTGAATGTCTCATTTGGATATTTTATTATTTGATTTGAGCTTACAAGACTTCCGCTTTAATTTATTTACTTGGATCTAAGTGAAAAAGGGTTGGACGGTCCGTCCCTTTTGGGCCGGGTCGTTCCCCGTTCTGTCTCGGGTACCCTTCGGGGCGTGACAGAATTTTTGGTATCAGAGCTCAAGGTTCGAAATTTGGGAAAAGAGACATTCAATTAACATTTTTGAAGAATGATTAGATAATCAAAATTTATTTGAATCCCTTTTCTAATAATGAAGTTTGATAAATTACAAATTTTTCAGATTTACGACAATGCCTTTGAGAAGAGCTCCTAGGAATCTTTCTCCTCATGCACCCACTGAGCGTACAGCTAATGAACGAACAATTGATCTTGAGACACGAAGAATGAATTTTTTCATGCAACTTGGGCATTTAAATCCACCTGTGCTTTCGGGCAGTGTTGACCCTCAGGATGCAGAGAATTGGTTGAGAGCTATACGTAAAACTTTACGGTGATTGGATTTCCCGCAGAATACATGGTTGAGTTCGCGACATTCTATTTTTAGAAGATGGCTGAAATATGGTGGGAATCTCTTGAATTGGACTGCCCAATTGAGGAGATGACGTGTGCACAATTCGAGACTATTTTATGTGGAAATTATTGCAACGCACCATCGCCAGAACATGATTACTGCATATCATTGTTTGGAACAAGGAGATTTGACTGTGCTAGATTATTATGCAAAGTTTATGGAATATTCTCAATACGTCAAGGTTATGGATCCTATGGATAAGATGGTGAGATTCAGAATGGGCCTGAGGCCAAAGATTCGTCATCAATTATCTGCCTTGGAATTCAATTCTTTTCCTGAGGCAATTGGTGCTGCTCAACGTGTAGAGAATGACTTGACTGAGGAATTTGGTGTCTATAAACCACGAGGAAACATATATCAAAATGCTGGAGGTAAGATGACTAGAAGAGATCATAGCAAAGGAGGTCATACTCATAGTAGTCAGTTTAGTGGTACACCTTATGCAGATAAATCACCACATTCTTATGTCTGTCATTCTTCTGGAAAACCTGGGCACTTTAGGAAAAATTGTCCAACAAATGACTAGATATAGACCTCCATATCCCGAGTTTCGAGCTGATGGTTCTACTCAAATGACTGGATATAGACCTCCATATCAGCATCAATATCAACCAACTGGCGGGTATCAACAGAGTTTTGCTTCGAGTTCTACTCCTGCAAGCCTACACCTAATGCATCGAGAGGTGGCGGAATGGGTAGAGGCAGGGTGTCCGGAAATATTTATGTAGTTGCTGGATCTGAAACCCCAGATTTTGGTGACGGTCATGGCGTCATTGATGGTACGCTTATCTTATTTAATACTATTGCCCATGTTTTATTTGACACGGGGCATCACATTCTTTCATATCTAGAAAAATTGTTCATGCTATGGATTTAAAACTTGAGAAATTAGAAAATCCCTTGAATTTGAACACTCCTTTGGATGCTAATCATAAAATGGACATGTTCGTCTGTTCTGCTGTTCTCGTTATCGATGGACATGAATTATTGGCAGACTTACTAGTAATTCCTATGGATTAGTTTGATGTGATCTTAGGAATGGATTGGTTGAGCCATTATAAGGCAAAAATTGACTGTCGCAAGAGAAGTTTGTCACTTACCTTGGAGGATGAAAAAGTTTTAAAACATTCTTGCAACAAAAGTATTACTCCGATTAACCCAATTCTTCGAGCTTGTTTGGGGGATAGGAAGAGATCGAAAACTTATGGAAATATATTTGTCATGAGCACTGATTATTTTTCTACCGATGAGAATATTAAAAATTTGGTGGTATGTGAATATCCTGATGTCTTTCCCGATGATTTGCCTGGATTACCACCTGACCGCGAGATTGAATTTAGTATCAATTTGATGTCTGGTACTACACCAATTTCTATTGCCCCATATCGTATGGCTCCTGCTGAATTAAAAGAGTTGAGAATTCAACTTGACGAATTACTACATAAAGGATTTATTTGAAATAGTACTTCGCCATGGAGAGCACTAGTATTATTTGCAAAGAAACAAGATGGATCGTTACGATTGTGCATTGACTATCGGAAGTTAAATCAGGCGACTATCAAGAATAGATACCCGTTGCCGAGAATTGATGACTTATTTGATCAACTTGGAGGATGCAAGTATTTCTCGAAAATTGACTTAAGATCTGGGTACCACCAGATGAAAGTTCGTAATGAAGAAATTATTAAAATGGCTTTTCGGATGCGCTATGGTCATTATGAGTTTACTGTACTACCGGTTGGATTAACTAATGCACCAGCGGCATTTATGGACTTGATGAACCGTGTATTTCGAAAATACCTTGATAAATTTGTGGTAGTATTTATTGACGATATTTTGGTATTCTCTAAGTCTGAGAGAGATCATATGGAACACTTGAGAATTGTTCTTGAAACATTGCGTGAACATCGCTTGTATGCAAAGCGAGAGAAATGCGATTTTTGGGAAACCGATGTTAAATTCCTCGGGCATGTGGTTTCGCAGAGTGGAATCTCTGTAGACCCAGCAACGGTTGAAGCAGTTTTAGCATGGAAGCAACCTAAAAATTTCACCGAAGTACGTAGTTTTTTGGGTTTAGCTGGATATTATCGTCGATTCGTAGAGAAAGTTTCTTCTATAGCTATGCCCATAATTCAATTAACGAGGAAGGATGCAAAGTTTATTTGGACTATTGAGTGTCAAACGACTTTTGAGATACTTAAGCAGAAGTTGACTACTGCATCAATACTAGCAGTGCCAGATGAAAATGTACCATATGCAGTGTATATGGATGCATCTGGTATTGGATTGAGATGTGTATTAATGCAGAAGAAAAATGTTATTGCCTATGCATCACGACAACTAAAGATGCACGAGCGAAATTATCCTGTTCACGACTTGGAGTTAGCTGCCATTATTTTTGCATTAAAAATTTGGCGAAGTTATTTCTATGGCGCTAAGTTTGAGATATTTTCAGATCACAAAAGTTTAAAATATTTATTCACTCGACGTGATTTAAACCTTCGCCAACGTCGTTGGATGGAATACATGGGTGACTATAACTTCTCTTTGGAATATCATCCGGGCAAAGCGAACATTGTCACCGATGCTCTTAGTCGCCATCCTCTTGGTTCTCTCTCGTGCCTTATTTTGGAGGATTGGATGAGATGCTTAACTATTGAGGATTACGATTTACAATATGAGGAGATTGATCAAACAACTCAAGTATTTAACCTTGTAGCTACCCCTACTCTTGTACAAAGAGTTAAAGAAATGCAAAATATTGATGATGAATTGAAAGAGAAATTTGAAAAGATTAGTGCTGGCGAACAATTTGATAATTGGGAGATAAGCTCAGATGGCTTTCTACTTTGCAAGGAACGAGTGGTCGTGTCAGGTAATACGCAAATTGAGACAGACAGTTCTAGCTGCAAACCATAAGTCTAAATTTACAATTCATCCTGGTTCCACTAAAATGTATCATGACCTGAAACGCCAATTTTGGTGGATTGGTATGAAACAAGATGTAGCTGAATTTGTTTCAAAATGTTTGATATGTCAACAGGTTAAAGCAGAACATCAAAGACCAGCTGGACTCTTACAACCTTTACCAACACGAGAGTGGAAATGGGATAAGATCACTATGGACTTTGTATCTGGATTACCGGTAGTTCAGAGCCTTGTTGCAATTTGGGTAATAGTGGACATATTGACAAAATCTGCACACTTTATTCCGGTTAGAATGAATTTTTCCTTAGTGAAATTGAGCAAACTTTATGTGGAGAACATTGTTCAACTCCATGGTGTTCCAAGCAATATTGTATCTGATCGTGACCCAAGGTTTGTTTTTAGATTTTGGAAAGTTTTCCATGAAGCCTTGGGTACAAATATAAATTTAAGCACTGCACACCATCCTCAGAAAGACGGACAATCTGAACGTACGATTCAAATTCTAGAAGATATGTTGAGATCTTGCATTCTAGATTTTGGTGGTAATTGGATAGACCACTTACCATTAGTAGAATTTGTTTATAATAATAGCTACCAAAGTAGTATTGGAATTTCACCTAATGAAGCTTTATATGGGAGGCCGTGCAGATTACCATTGTGTTGGGTAGAATATGAGGAAGCCATTATTCTTGGACATAAAATTATTCAGGAGACTACAAATAAAATCAGAGTTATTAAGGAACGACTGAAAATAGTTCGAAGTTGACAAAAAAGTTATGCAAATCGCTTATGAAGGGAAGTAGAATTTGAAGTTGGAGATTTTGTGTTCCTAAAGGTCAGACCTCGAAAGGGTATTACTCGATTTGGAATGAAGGGCAAACTAGCCCCTAGGTTCATTGGGCCGTTCAAGATTAGTAAACGAATTGGCCCTCTAGCTTACCGTTTGAGCTTACCACCTCAGTTGAGATATGTACACGATGTCTTTCACGTTTCTATGTTGAGAAAGTATGTCTCTGATCCATCTCATGTGATTTCTTGGGCAGACGTACCTATTGTGGAGAATGTTTCTTATGAAGAGGAACCAGAAAGAATTCTGAGATGAGAGGTTAGAGTCTTACGTAACCGTGAAATACCTTTGGTAAAAGTTCAATGGAAAAATCATACTGAAAGAGAATCTACTTGGGAAATTGAGAGTGATATGATGGCTAAGTAGCCAAATTTATTCAATGGTTCGATTGAGGTTGTTTTGAATTTTGGGGACGAAATTCATTAAGTGGGGAAAAATGTAAAAATCAAATAAAATAAAAAGAAGGAAAAGCCTAAACTACCCTTATTTCTTTCTCATTATTCCAAAAACTTCATTTTTCTTTTTCTATCCCTAATTTCTACGGCAACCCTATCTCTCCCTCTCTAATTTAGAAAATCATTATTTTCTTTCTTTTACAAAACTCTTCTCCCCGATCCCCATCCCATTCTCTCCATCTCTAATTTAGGAAATCATTATTTCCTTTCTTTTACAAAACCCCTCTTCCCGATCCCCTTTTCATTTTCTCCCTCTTTCAACCCATCCTCTTCAAATCCTAACCATTCTTAGCCGATCAACTCAGGGTTTTGGCAATTTTCATTATCTCCGAACGAAAACGCTTCCTCTCTTTTGAAGTTTCAGCCAAGGAGGAATATTTGAGAAGAATACACAAATTTTCTTGAAGCTGAAGATTTAAATCGAACTCACTAGATAGCAATTTGGTGAGGAAATCGGTGGAAACATTATTGTCGATGCTCTTTGGATGTTATTCAGTATTGTGGATTTCTAACGGTCTAGTTAAAAGTTGGGATTAATTTTATGTTTTCTATGATATGAATGCCCAAAATTATTTTAAAAATATTTTGTTGAAATTGTAAATTCAAGCATGACTGTTTTATTAAATTGTGAAATGGGTAATAAGACAGCTGAATGTGTTGTGTCCTTGGGTTTGGAATCCCTAAACCTGATCAGGGTTATTGGTTGCGACCGCCGAGTGTCAATTTTGATTTCGATTTTAATTTTGATTTTGATTTTGATATTATCTATTGTTTTGATTTGATATGTGATTATGCTCAATTCCATGTTTTGTTTTGTTTATGGATTATTAAATATAAAATTATATCCCGATTGAGTTTAGTCGACTCACCCCAAAACGACTCCTCCTTTCAGAAAATATTCAGGACGAACCTCAACCCCAAGTTCAGGAGTAAAGTCAGAGATTTCTCTTTAGTTCACGTTTTTTTTATTCAAGGACCCAATTTATTGTTTAAGGTTGATTACTAGTTGAACTTTGTTTTTTCTAATTTGATGCGGTTTGGTTTATTGAAACATTAATTGATGATTTATATAAATTGAATGTCTCATTTGTATATTTTATTATTTGATTTGAGCTTACAAGACTTCCGCTTTAATTTATTTACTTGGATCTAAATGAAAATGGGTTGGACGGTCCGTCTCTTTTGGGCCGGGTCGTTGCTCGTTCTGTCTCAGGTACCCTTCGGGGCGTGACAAAATTTTTTGTATCAGAGCTCAATGTTCTAAATGTGGGAAAAGAGACATTCAATTAAAATTTTTGTAGAATGATTAGATAATCCAAATTTATTTAAATCCCTTTTCTAATAATGCATTTTGATAAATTACAAATTTTTCAGATTTACGACAATGCCTTTGAGAATAGCTCCTAGGAATCTTTCTCCTCATGCACCCACTGAGCGTACAACTAATGAACGAACAATTGATCTTGAGACACGAAGAATGAATTTTTTCATGCAACCTGGGCATTTAAATCCACCTGTGTTTTCGGGCAGTGTTGACCCTCAGGATGCAGAGAATTGGTTGAGAGCTATACGTAAAACTTTACGGTGATTGGATTTCCCACAGAATACATGGTTGAGTTCGCGACATTCTATTTTTAGAAGATGGCTGAAATATGGTGGGAATCTCTTGAATTGGACTGCCCAATTGAGGAGATGACGTGGGCACAATTCGAGACTATTTTTCGTGGAAATTATTGCAACGCACCATCGCCAGAACATGATTACTGCATATCATTGTTTGGAACAAGGAGATTTGACTGTGCTAGATTATTATGCAAAGTTTATGGAATATTCTCAATACGTCAAGGTTATGGATCCTATGGATAAGATGGTGAGATTCAGAATGGGCCTGAGGCCAAAGATTCGTCATCAATTATCTGCCTTGGAATTCAATTCTTTTCCTGAGGCAATTGGTGCTGCTCAACGTGTAGAGAATGACTTGACTGAGCAATTTGGTGTCTATAAACCACGAGGAAACATAGATCAAAATGTTGGANAGTTTGATGTGATCTTAGGAATGGATTGGTTGAGCCATTATAAGGCAAAAATTGACTGTCGCAAGAGAAGTTTGTCACTTACCTTGGAGGATGAAAAAGTTTTAAAACATTCTTGCAACAAAAGTATTACTCCGATTAACCCAATTCTTCGAGCTTGTTTGGGGGGTCGGAAGAGATCGAAAACTTATGGAAATATATTTGTCATGAGCACTGATTATGTTTCTACCGATGAGAATATTAAAAATTTGGTGGTATGTGAATAATCCTGATGTCTTTCCCGATGATTTGCCTGGATTACCACCTGACTGCGAGATTGAATTTAGTATCAATTTGATGCCTGGTACTACACCAATTTCTATTGCCCCATATCGTATGGCTCCTGCTGAATTAAAAGAGTTGAGAATTCAACTTGACGAATTACTACATAAAGGATTTATTCGAAATAGTACTTCGCCATGGAGAGCACCAATATTATTTGCAAAGAAACAAGATGGATCGTTACGATTGTACATTGACTATCGGAAGTTAAATCAGGCGACTATCAAGAATAGATACCCGTTGCCGAGAATTGATGACTTATTTGATCAACTTGGAGGATGCAAGTATTTCTCGAAAATTGACTTAAGATCTGGGTACCACCAGATGAAAGTTCGTAATGAAGAAATTATTAAAATGGCTTTTCAGACGCGCTATGGTCATTATGAGTTTACTGTACTACCGGTTGGATTAACTAATGCACCAGCGGCATTTATGGACTTGATGAACCGTGTTTTTCGAAAATACCTTGATAAATTTGTGGTAGTATTTATTGACGACATTTTGGTATTCTCTAAGTCTGAGAGAGATCATATGGAACACTTGAGAATTGTTCTTGAAACATTGCGTGAACATCGCTTGTATGCAAAGCGAGAGAAATGCGATTTTTGGAAAACCGATGTTAAATTCCTCGGGCATGTGGTTTCGCAGAGTGGAATCTCTGTAGACCCAGCAAAGGTTGAAGCAGTTTTAGCATGGAAGCAACCTAAAAACGTCACCAAAGTACGTAGTTTTTTGGGTTTAGCTGGATATTATCGTCGATTCGTAGAGAAATTTTCTTCTATAGCTATGCCCATAATTCAATTAACGAGGAAGGATGCAAAGTTTATTTGGACTATTGAGTGTCAAACGACTTTTGAGATACTTAAGCAGAAGTTGACTACTGCATCAATACTAGCAGTGCCAGATGAAAATGTACCATATGCAGTGTATATGGATGCATCTGGTATTGGATTGAGATGTGTATTAATGCAGAAGAAAAATGTTATTGCCTATGCATCACGACAACTAAAGACGCACGAGCGAAATTATCCTGTTCACGACTTGGAGTTAGCTGCCATTATTTTTGCATTAAAAATTTGGCGAAGTTATTTGTATGGCGCTAAGTTTGAGATATTTTCAGATCACAAAAGTTTAAAATATTTATTCACTCGACGTGATTTAAACCTTCGCCAACGTCGTTGGATGGAATACATGGGTGACTATAACTTCTCCTTGGAATATCATCCGGGCAAAGCGAACATTGTCACCGATGCTCTTAGTCGCCATCCTCTTGGTTCTCGCTCGTGCCTTATTTTGGAGGATTGGATGAGATGCTTAACTATTGAGGATTACGATTTACAATATGAGGAGATTGATCAAACAACTCAAGTATTTAACCTTGTAGCTACCCCTACTCTTGTACAAAGAGTTAAAGAAATGCAAAATATTGATGATGAATTGAAAGAGAAATTTGAAAAGATTAGT
>QAOC01038225.1:0-38491 GCA_003255005.1 Begonia fuchsioides | reverse complement strand
TTTAATTTAAATTGTTTGTATTAACCTTTTTATATTTAATGGAAAGACCAAATAAATGTCTTCTAATGGTTTGCGTCAAATTTAAAACCTAATTTTTACATTCAGGTTATGTTATGCTGTGTGTAACGAGTTGGAAGGAACTCGAACTCAAACTTGAAAAGCAGAAAGCGGAGGGAGGTCTGCAGTAGTTGAACAACTTCGCCCCATTCTCTCTCTCTCGGAATTAAGAGATGAGGTGTGAGCTGTGAGGTCAGATGGTGAGACCCAACACCACTTTTTTCAAGCTCACCCAACTCTCTCTCTCTCTCCTCTGTATTTCAGTCCACACCTAAAATGACAACAATGGCCGACAACTTCTCTGAGAATTATAACGTATTATATAGAAAACAAGCTTGCAAGGTGCATATGTAGAGGCAAAGATAGAGCCAAACACCATGTTTTCCAAGCTCCATCAACGTCAACCTCACTCCCTCCCCTTTGCTAATCCCTTCCAAATCCCTGCAAGAGAATGTCATCACCCAGAGGAAGAAGAAGAAGAAGAAGGAGAAGAAGTAAGCCCCGTATGTCGAACCCCAGCCAAAAAGACCTTCGAGCCATCCTCCGGCGACTGCGCCACCATTGAAGTGGTCAAACGCCCCCGTGGCCGCCCTCCTGGCTCCAAGAACAAACCCAAAACGGCTGTTGTTGCGGCGCGCGATCCGGAGCCTTCGATGAGCCCTTACGTTCTCGAAGTTCCCGGAGGTAGTGATGTCGTCGAAGCCATTTCCCGCTTCTGCCGCCGAAAAAATATGGGGCTTTGTGTTCTCTCAGGCTCTGGTACGGTTTCTAACGTTACTCTACAGCAACCCTCCGCCACTCCCGGCGCAACGGTGACTTTCCATGGTCGGTTTCATATCCTCTCCATCTGCGCCACTGTTCTCCCCCATTCGCCCGCGTTTCCAGTACCCAACGACTTTGCTGTCTATCTGGCCGGTCCTCAGGGCCAGGTTGTCGGCGGTTTAGTCTCTGGAAATTTGATTGCCGCCGGAAGCGTGTTCGTTATAGCCTCTTCGTTCGACAATCCGTCTTATCACCGACTTTCGGATGACGACGAGCCTAGAAACTCGGAAGCTAGCAGTCGCGGTGAGAAAAATTCTCCTATAGTCTCCGGTACTAGAGATAGTGCGAGTCAAGCTCCAGCGGAGTCGGGTGGCGCGCCTTCTTACAGCTGTCCCGTTACCTCCGATGTAATATGGGCTCCAAGGCCACCTCCACCACCATACTAACCAGTCAGCTTTTTTCTTCTTCGCGCTTTCTTTTTCTCCGGTTTATTATTTATCAAACTCGGATTTTTTTAGGTCCAAACTCAGACGGGTTTTGCTGTTACCCTGTTTCGGTGATTATTCTTTAAGATTAGGTTCGTCTTCTAGTTCCGCTAAAGAGATGGAAGAACCACGTAGCTTAGAGAAGAACGTTTCCTTGTTTTGCTAGTTGCTACACTTCTTTGCTCGATAGATCCTGATTGCAAAGAAAAAAGTATATGATTTCATCTTGCGTAGTGCAGGAGTATTCATGGCCTGGTGCAGCCTGCTTCCATCTTGCGTGTTCTCGTAAGCTTCTGGTTTCGGAGGAAGAGGTCTCCGCACGAGTCCGGATTATGGCTAGAGCTGGGCTGCAGCTCTTCTTTTACAGAGCCACAGAACCAGGAGAGAGAGAGAGGAGCTTTATCCATCAGATTTTTGGACGCTCTGAAACTCTTTCGTCACTTTGAAGTTCATTTTTTGTCGCCTCTGATTTCTGTACTTTGCACCATCTCTCCAGTATCTTACTTCTGAATCTTTCTCTCACTAGGGTTTCTAGGTATTCAAGTCTGGAGCTTATAATTGTATCTTGGAGAAGAAGCAGTCTTTGAGTTTAGGCAGAAAAGAGTCTTGTCTCCTCGTTCCCACTAGCATCTTTTTAATGTCTTTGTTGCCTTTAGCATTGATTCGTCTCCAACTTGCTCTCTAATGGCCGTCAGGTCAAAAATTCGAAGATCTTACGTTAAAAAAACAGTAAACAAGCAACTCGTGTTCCATCTAATCAATTTCCTTCTTTTATGTGGCAGTAGGGTTTGGATAGGAAAGTCTAAACCTATTGAATGTTGCGTTGAATAATTCATGCAAATTGGTAATCTAATTTCAACAGACGGTGTGGATGGGCGATAACGCCGCTGAATTACTAACTTCTCACATGATGTCAGGCTGGAATGTGAAGGTTGCGAGTGATTTTGCCTTTTGAATGAAGAAGAAGTCACTTCTACTCTTGTAAATTGGCATCATAGGCATTAGACAGCACGATTATGGTCGTTACTTAGAGCCTCTTTTTTTGACCGCTTATTTCAAAGTTCTTTATAATGATGATCATGTTTTGCCAGCAAGTAAGATTTCCAGATGTAACCCTAAATTCTAATTAGGTCAGATCAATTCTTTTAGTCATAAGAATCTTGTTTTGATTTCGATTCCCCTTTGATGTATAATGATATGTTGAATAGCAAATTTCATTGTGTTTTTTATTTCGATATAGTGATTTCCTGCGTAAATATTAACATTTTTATTTTTCTGTCTTTTTAGCTATTGATTATCAACACGATTCAACCTCGTTGATTGCTAGTGAGTCAAGCAATGCGTATTTTAAGCGAGAACAGTTATCATAAATTATGATTGATGAAACTAATGAGTCATCTATATTAATAAATTGGATAAACAAAGATCTCGTGGTAGATAAACCATGTTGAATAAAATGTAATGATAACCTTCATCTACGAACTATACAGGGGTGGAACTTGGAAGAGAGAGAGAGAGAGAGAGAGGAAGAAGCAGTCGAAGTTCATTGAATCATTTCGTTTTTCCTTCGATTTTCTGGTCGGAAGGAGATATTGGAGACCAAACCATGTAGAAAGAGACACCAATGTCAGTCCTTTTTCGCGTTTGTATTCTTTTACGTGCTAATTTCTGGTGCATAAGATGTTAACAAATAAAGTTGCGGGCTGCTGAAATAGCAGACTTTAGCCTCATTACATGCCATCTTTCAGCAACTCAGAGTAAATGCAAAAGAGTAGAGATCACAACAACGTTTAAAAGCGACAAATGGTGAAGTCAAGTATGACCCATAACTTTATCGTGTATTAGGTCACAGTGGCAGTGAGGATTGTTACGATCCAAAATGGATAATTTATAAGTAGAATTTTATTATTTACTTAGCATAATACTTATTTCCTAACAAAATGTTAGATCAAATAGAAACAACATCACCTGATACCCCAGCTAGCAAGATCTCTCCGAAGATCTGCAGCTGCAATAACAAGTTCTGCTACAGGGGTTGAGGGGCCTGTTGGGGGGCAAGCATGAGGAAAGCACGCAATCTACTACAAAGTTCTGTGCTCTCTATTGATGACGATAAGCTGGGAAGGTCTATAAATCTGCACGAATAAAAAAAATTAGAATCTGAGTTTGTTCACTAACAAATGATGATACAAATATTTCTAATAAAATTTACATGATTAAATGACAATTTTTTCTACCTTGTGGAATTCATGAAACACAATAGAACTTTAATGAACTATAGATGCTATTATTTCATTATACAAAGATAGCTTAGTATATGCAAAATGGTCATGGTTTTTACAATCGATCTCATCTCTAACATTTGCACGCACTGATTTCATCTTTTGGTAAACAGTGTTATTAAGTAACAGAAACAATCAAACTACCCTCATTTTTGGAAGCAACATATTCATTGGTCTCAGCTAAATGTCTCCTTGATCTTTTTTTCACAGCAACATGAGAATAGCAATTAAAAAAAAAAGAACAAACGCTTCATCAATAAGGCATAAACCTGCAAAAAAAGAACCTGGAAATAGAGGCATAAGGAAGTCTGAGCCTCGAGATATCATGAAGAAGTGCATATAGTTTTAACAGCAGAGTCTAGTGCTGGTGCTGATATCCTAGTTGCAGGTCTAAACACTTCCATTATACCAGAGAGAAAAGATTCATCAAGTGATTTGTCATTTTTAAAAAGCAGAGATTATCTGCTCTAACTGATCCTTGGTTTCTCCTACGATTCAATTTTGAAAGTGAAATTACAATCATGTTTCTGATGTTCATGTAAATTTATTATTTGTAAGAAGTTAACAAATTAAAGGTTAAGGGGAATATTATCTTTCCAATCAGAAAGATATACGAAGAAACTTTATATTATGCCATGAAGCATAATATATATTTTTTCATAACAAATAGACGACTTCTATTTAAGAAAATACTAACAAGGAGAACTAAGAAAATCACACCAATCTTAGATTTCTGGGAGCAGCTTATAGCTCTAACACACCATAAACATTAGGACAAATAATTTAGTAGACTCCAAAAGCAAAATAGCTTCACTGAAAAAACCCTATTCCTGACCAAATTATTGTTGCCAAGAAACGCTAAATTTTACCCTGTTTTTCATGTTTCATTACCTAAAAAAGTATATGGAAAAATCAAGGAAATAGAACAATTGCTAGAAGGTTTGACAGGTGAAATCGAATGGAAAGTGAAACCTGAAAGCCTGTTAGATGTTCGCCAGCAGGGTATGGACAAGGTTTCTCAACTGGGGGGAGGAATGATAAACCTCTAGTGAGGTTTGCATATTCAAGAAGAAATAATATGGCAGTAGAAGTAACTGGCTATAAATGAATAAGTAGCTTTAATTGGTTGCTACGTGAGCAATAGTAACGAGATAGGAATGGGCATGGACAAAAAAGAAAGAAGAAAAAAAGATGGGGAGAAAAATAAATTATGATAGTAAATAAAACTATATGAGAGCAGAAAATAGAAGCTTCTTAAGATAGCAAAACAAAAGTAAATTATGTTGCAGCTCATAATAACTAATTCCAGAAATCGGCTGATAATATCCTTGACAATCATGATCTTCATTGGTATTCCAACAACAAGGCGGTCTGTTGTCAGAAAAATATTTCTATAGAATTAATCTTAATTGTTAATAATAAAAAAAGTGACCGAAAAAGTTGACAATGCAATACAATAGGAAAAAATAAGAGATAATACACACCTAATACAGAAGATATGGTTTTTAGTTGTCTTCATAAATTAAGATTATCTTATGATATGGTTTTTACTTGTCTTCTTAAATTAAGATTATCTTATCTATAAATTTGCATGCAGTGTGCAACAAAAGCTAAAATTCCATCCAGTTCTAATAATTCCTGGACAACAGGTAAAGGTTGGTCACCATTCATAGTCCATCTTTGATGAAGAATTCGGGATTCAGCTGCTGCCAATTTGTCCAAATAAATTGAAAAAGAAAACTAATTGAAGAAATATAATTTCCATTGTCCCCCTATATCTCTACAGATTTCCTCCAACGTTACATGATGAGTGAAAAATTGTATTCCCGAACAACCTTAAGAAGAAACATAATTGGCATCTTTCACTAAACCAGTTTGACATACAAATGATAGTAAAATCAAAAGAGAAGACAAGTCAAAGATTTTCACACCTTTTCATAAGCAGTTTTTACACTAGGCAGCACAATCGATGCATAACCTTCAGAAACCAAAGAAGCTCTCCCAACTTGTGTAGTAGAATAATCTGAGCAAGAAGCAGAATCAGAAGATTCTTCTTCTTTAAAACCATTTTTCCAAATTAGGTATCTCCCATTTTTCCCAATTACTAGTTGAGCCACATGGCCTCCGCCGCTCACCAATGTTTCTCTTGAGGAGCTGATATCAGAGTCTGAGTAATCACTTCCATTACGTAGCTGATGTTGCATTGTGTTTCCATAATTATCACTATTAAATCTTTCGTTTTGAGGAGACGAGTCAAGTGAATATCTACCTCCGAAAACATCACCCTGAGCATCAAATATGCCAATTTCAGACCAGATCCGTCGCTTTTTATAGCCTTAGATACTGGAATGGCATTAGCAGGAACGTGCCCATTTCTGAATTTTGATGGCGGGGGTAATCCAAAGCTTCTCCCTTCGTGACCAGTCCGAATAGGGGTGAACTGATCCCCTCGAGGACCTTGATTCGCTAGAGGACCTTGATTCGAACTGAAGTGAAAATGATACGACCCAATATCTATAATCAAATCTTAGACAAGAAGAAGAGATGGTAGAATTAATACTAGGCATGATTACAGCGCGAAACAAAATGAACGAACTAAAACCCCAATTCAAAAGAATGCTAAGAGATAGGGGAATGGGTTTAGTGAGAGATCAATTTGGAAAATCAGAAATTACGAGATTTGAGAAGAAAAAACTTACTTCCAGTCAAACCTTTCTCCTCTCTTTACACTCGGGAGTGAGGAGACTAACGAAGAGACTCTCCTCAATACTTCATAGTGCTGGAAATTATCAAATTGACTCGCTTTTTGTACGGGGACAAAACCAACCCAACAGAGACTATATGCTTATCTACTTAAAATTATGATAAATAATATAATAGATAATTTTAATAATAACGTATTTTGAATTTTTTTAATATTAAAATTCAATTTTATAATCTTGTGATTATCTTGAAACTCTCCTCCATCTTAATATTTCATTGGACTGGAAATTAGCAAATTCACTCAGTTTTTGTAAGACGACAAACTGATCTAATAGACATGATCATATATTTATATAATTAAAATTATGATAAATAATATAATAAATAATTTTGATAAAATATATTTTGAATTTTTTCTATACAAATTTAATTTTTATAATCTTGTGACTATTTTAATTTGATATTGCGTATTGTTACATTAATTGTTATAAGTTTTGTATAATTTATATTACCTTGTATATTATTATATTTTACTAACTTAAAATTATTTTATTTTATTTTAATACGAAAATTTAAGATAAGACCAAGATCAATTTTTTTTCTGGCTATGATCTGATCCTTGTAATATAATAAAACTTTAAGCTCAAATTATATTAATTTAATTTTTTTTTTAAATTAGATCGAAACAGCATATGTCAACGAAACATTATTTTCGTTGACCAAACCGTACCAAAGAGCACACCAACCGATTTAGCAGGAGGCCATCGTAATGGCATTACACGTGGCGAACCCTAGTTAATTCTCTTTTATTTGTATAAACGTTGGTGGGAGCACTCGCAGGCATATTCAATGTGGGTCGCATTATTCTCATTACCCCGAATTTCTTTTCTGTTGACGGTTCCTTCCCGCTGATTCACTAATTTCAATGTTACTGACTTTTGACTGTCATTAAATAATCATTTGTCACGATTTCGGTAAAATATGTTTGGCTAAGATGAGTAGTTTTGATGTAATTTGTGGGTTTATTTTTTAACTAAAATATATATCGACACGTTAAATAATAATTAATACAATTAATATTACAAATAAATAATATTTATATTAACCATTGCGTCTAAATCGGGATGTGTCACGTTAAAGACCGATTCTAAATGTTCTTCATTGACTCTTCATCTTTGGAAAAATAATCGAGCCTAAGACTAAACTCAAACCAGCAAACTTAGTGCAGTAGCAGCTGAATGGAACCCGTCTAATTCGAGGGTGGTTTACAGAACTGATCATCTCAGAATAATGTCTCCCCAGCCTCGTCATAAGCTAACCACACTGCACACTGTCGAAAGACGTTTAAAAATATCAAAATTTCTAATTGGACTTTTGCTTTTCTCGTCGAGGAGAGTGTAGTTTCATTGTTTTCCACGAAAAGATGAAAAAAACTGTTAGCTCAGGAAGGAGAAGGAGAAGCAAATGGATGAAGTGCAGACGATGATGAATTGGAGCTCGAAAATCTAAGCAAGACTCTTCTTTAGAGCACGAGGAAAAGCCTAGAGGAAGTTCCTTCTCTTCTTTCCACCTCTACCTTTTCTTGTTTGTTTATTATACTGGGAATCAAACTGCAATAATAACAATAGAAAACTGACAAAAGTTGGATTTTTTCAAAGTTTTAAACGGAACCCAGAAGAGATGTAGAAAGTAATGGATGAAAAAAGGTTAGAAATTTGTGTCCGTAAATGTTTCTTTTGAGATTTTCAAGTTTAAGCATGTTTTAGTGAATCCAAGAAAGCATCCTAAGTTAAAGTGTCTTTCGCAGACGCTGCGGTCGCCCAATCTCTGTCGAGTTCATGCCTTTACAGTGAGTAAGATGATAACAATAAGAATTCAGGAGGAACTGAAAAAAAATGGAGCAGCGTGGGCTGAGTTTGTGTTTGATTCTCATTTTTGGATTATGCATTTGTAATTGTCAACACCCATGTCTCTAATTACGCAGATTAACTCACTAATTATCCTAAAACTATCTTAATTCTGAACGTAATGATGTTCATAGGGTGGTCTCCAAGAAATTGAAGTTTCTCTTTTTATGGCAGTGATATCTCTACTGATCGAAACTTAGACGTTTTTATGTCTTGAAATTTACTGAAGAACACAGAATTTTTATGTCTAGGAAAATGCTTGGTTGGAGGCGTGGTTGTATTTTTTTTGTCTTTTATGACATTTACATCGTTTGTTTATTTATTATTTCTTACTGGGTTAGTGTAATTGCCTTCGCCTGCGCCGTAGAAATGTTATTTTTCCTCTCCCCGCTTTCTTTATTCCATGTTAGTCGAAGTCCGCCATAAATGTCTGCTCTCGTGTCCTCTACCTTTCTCTCTATCGTCTTCTCTCTATCGTCTTCGCCCTAAAAAGAGACGCCCATTTCCTTCTTGAGGACCTCTGCTTACAGGCAGTCTTCTTAGACCCAATATTCACACAGATAAAGACGAGCTCATCGTTCATTTGTTCCTTATTTTTTTGGTTCCGATTCTTTTAAATCGTCGATTATTTTTGTAGATAACGAATTTCATCTCCTATAAAAACCCGCGTTTCATACTTTGCTTTGATTGTCGTTGTTGTTCTGCGAGGAATCGGAAGAATCTGGAGTTATCTTTTTCATCTTAATATTTTTCGATGGCTCCTGGTTTTGATTGCGTAGCTTCAAGCCTTTCATGTGCGGAAGATAACATTTTTGACGATTATGCGATGATCGATGACGAGTGTGATAAAAATGGGTGGAACGATGAAAATCGGCAAATCCAGTCCAAGAAACGAAGTTACGAAGGCGGAGAAAGGCTGCCATTGATGAGCAATGGGTGTATAGCTCTGCTGGTCGAAAAGGAGCGCCATTTCTT
Source organism: Begonia fuchsioides (assembly GCA_003255005.1). Classification (NCBI taxonomy): domain Eukaryota; kingdom Viridiplantae; phylum Streptophyta; class Magnoliopsida; order Cucurbitales; family Begoniaceae; genus Begonia; species Begonia fuchsioides. The sequence goes on along the minus strand of QAOC01038225.1, from coordinate 29,320 downwards.
ACCTGAAGGTAATTACTTGAAGAGGCTGGAAAGTGGGGACTTGGATTTTGGGGCTAGGAAAGAGGCTGTTGAATGGATTCTGAAGGTGGGTCTATCTTCTGAGCTCTCAAAAAGTCTTCCATATTCGTGGATTGTGTTATTGTTATGCTTTCTGAAATGGGTTCTCTCAATTAGGGTTGAGATTATATCAGCGTATTTCGTTAATTTTAATCCTAATTATGAACATTCTGAGAGCTTTTCATGGTAATTAGCTTCTCCTTTGTCTCCCTCTGGGTCCCTGCAGATAGTGGAAGTTATAATCATGCATTATTTCTTCTCTCTTTGAATATATGCTAAAGCCTAGAGTGTTTTTATAGGCCTCTTTCCTCTGCTTTGCCTACTGAAAATGAAGTTCATATTTTCATATAGTTTTATGAATTTCTCTGTTCTCTCTTTGTCTCTCAACAGGGTAGTTCTAGCTTCAATTTTGGACCTCTATGTACATACCTGGCCATAAGCTACTTGGATCGATTTCTCTCCATCTATAAATTGCCTGTAAGTTGATGACAACAAAAAACAACTCAGAATTGGTCTTTTTCAATGAATCTAATTGTTCTTATGATGAATTTAGAAAGGCAAAGCATGGCTGATGCATTTAACGTCGTTGGCGTGTCTATCTCTGGCAGCCAAACTAGAGGAGACCGAAGTTCCTCTTTCTATCGATTTACAGGTCAGGGAATGGATTGGACGCTTGACCCTTTAAATTTCTGCGTTGATCTGTGTTTTAATTAGTGAATGATTTATCAGGTTGGTGTATCAAAATTTATTTTCGAAGCTAAAACCATACAAAGAATGGAGCTTTTGGTTTTGAGCACATTAAATTGGAGAATGAAAGCAATTACTCCTTTTTCTTTCATAGACTCTTTCTTATATAAGATCGGCGATGATCGAGCACCCCCTTGTCTTTTGTTGAGCAAGGCCTCTCGGTTGTTACTGAGCACAGCTAAAGGTCCACTTCCATTTCAAATGTTATATTTTTTAGGCGAATAAAAATGAGACAATTTTCATGTGTTTTTTTGTTGGAAATTCGATGCAGATTCTTATTTTTTGGAATCCCGGCCATCCGAAATCGCATTGGCTGTGGCCATATCTGTTGCTGGAGAAATCCAGGCCATTGATACAGACAAAGCAATTTCTACTGTCGCCCACCATGTAGACAAGGTATGTGCTTCTTTATGTCGATCATCATCTAATAAAACATCAAACAAAACAAAAACATTGCATTTTCGCAGAAAATCAAACACTTGTTTGAATCGTGTCTCTGTTTCTTGTTTTGTTTTCACAGGAGAAAGTGTTGGATTGTCTTAGCATGATCCAAGAAGTGTTATTAAAGAACGAGTCTGAAAATGATTCAAGAGCTTATCTTCAATTTTTTCCCTCTAGTCCGAGCGGAGTGTTGGATGTTCCGTGCTTTAGCTCGGCTAGTGATGGGTCGGATCAGAGTTCGTCTGGCAATAGTAAAAGGAGGAATGGAGTTCAAAGCTGCAAATTGGAGCCATGGAAGTAGTGTGGGATTGAGGATGGGATGATTTTGAGACCAGAGAAGCCAGAGAGAGAGCTCCGGAAATATATATTTTAATATTTATTTATTTAATTTTTCTTAGAGGATTTTGTTCGGTTTATACTGCTCTGTGGTAATAGGAGCAGACGACGAGTCGTTTGTTTTTACTTTTATTACGACGTGATGATTGTGGTGCGTCTCAGATTTTTTGACTTGGAAAAGGCAGTCGAACTGGGATGACGCTACTTGTCGGCGTTAGAGACGACGGGTCGAAAATTAAATACAGAGAAACCCGGCCCAAGCATCGGGCTTGTTCATGGAGAGAAATGGGTGTAGCCCACTATCCTACTCAATTTATGTTAATGGGCCTAGTAAGGCCCATCTTGGATCCATATCCATAATTTATGGGTAATTAAGCATTGGCACTTGCCACTTGGTATCTTATAAATAGAGATAAACTATAACCTTTTAATTTTATTTATTTTTTTAATTATAAACGTTAAATTTATGTTCTTCAATAAGCTATTGACGAGCTATGTCATCTCTTACCCTGAGTGAAATAAACCGACGTCAGAGGCCGCTCATGGCTGGGGATGGTAAAAATTGGGAGGGAGAGTACCGAAACGCATACGTAAGCGTACACCATCCTTTGGCTCACCGCTCTTACCTGTTGTTGTCTTCGCTTTGATTCTCTCCGCTGTTCCACTATCGTTTGATTGCTCGTTTGCTTCTGGACATACATCTTCCATGGTCTGGGAAACACTTGCTGAACAAAGGTTCCGCAGATTTGGCTTCGAATTCGGTCGAGATTGGGTTTCCTTCCGAAGCCGCGGGACTATCGAAGATTTAGCCATTGCACCTCGATCGCACTAGGGTTTATCGGTCGTTTTTCGGTCCTTTGATGGAGACCTTTGGTTTTCGCGATGGTAATGTCTATGATTTGCTCGAGAGCAGGCGCACCCGTTTTGGCCAAGTATTTCTCTTTCCATGCTGTATTAGTGTCGGCATTTTATTGTGTGGGATATGTGAAGAAGTCTTTGTTTGTTGAGCTTTCTTATTCGTGTTTGTTTCTTTTTTTTTAGGATACAAAAACGGTTCTTTCATAGTGATATCATCATTGTATTTAGTTTGCACGGCTTTACTAAAGGGATATTAAGATTTATCATATTGTCATGAAATATCATCGGATGGATGCCAAACAAATAATCAACGCCACAGCTCCTTTATTTTGTCCATCATGTTCATTTGTAGAATATATTATTTAATGTTTTTATCTTCATCCTTCTCTCCAATTGTATCTGTAACCATTGTATGTCGAAATAAATTAACTTAATTATGTGACAAAAAAAGTGCTATTATGCAGAAACTGAACAGTCAGTAACTAAGTGAGTTCCCGTATTTCCAAACTTCTCCTGTAATTTCCATTTTGTTAGATTTCGAATTAAAGTGGGTTGTTTTCAAATTTCAAGGGTAACCTTAATTTTATTTATTTTCTTACAATAAGCATAGTGTTTTCAAATTTCAAGGGTAACATTAATTTTATTTTTTTTCTTACAATAAGCATATTTGCGAAAATAACTTCATCTCTTTGGTATTTTGTAGGATTTAGATCATAATTTGCAGATGCATTCTTCGCTGATCCAGAGGTTATCTCTGGAATATGAACTGGAGGTTTGCATTGATTCATGGTTACTCTGAGCACATTGATTCATAGTTACTATGAAAAATTGGATCGACATTGATTTGTATATCTTCATATTTTTCTTATAGGATCACATAAGTTTGTATTTTGTGTTATTCTCTGCAAATTATAAGTTTGCATTGCTATGCAGTGAGGAGTCAGGGTTAGTGTAAAAAATCAAGAACTATTTTGTGAATAGTAATTTTTTATGCTGCTCATAATTTGTAACATTCATCATCTGCTCTTTCTTTTAGTTCAGTGGTGATCTTATGGCTCAATTGAGGGTTGCACGAAAATAACATGTTGCAGACTCTATTGTTCCCTTCACCGCTCTTTAAAATTCTTCTCATGTTTCCATACTAAGTGGTTGGTCGTAAAATTAATGCTCAGTTAATTTTTTTTATGCCATCTAATGGTCACTTGAATTTTAGATGTCCACATTTTATCTTTTCTGCAATGACATTATTCAATTTCAATGTTGATACAAAACCTTCTGATGAATCCTGTACCAATTTTTCATTTGTATACTGTATTTTTCTTCCAACTCTTCTCGAGACAGCCTTTAGTAGCATATTTTGTTTCTGACTTTTCTGCAACAATGTATATGTTCTTTCGATATAGGGTCATAATGGTTGTGTTAACACTGTGGCTTGGAATTCCAGTGGTTCACTTTTGATATCTGGATCAGATGACACTCAAGTATGATCCTAAAACTTCTGATGTTTTAATTGTTATATGTAGATAGAAAGCTTAAGACAGTGGAAAAGTTTTTCTTAGACACAATTGCATGTGAATTGATCTTATGTGTGCATGTTTTTTCTATGCATATTTGTCCTTGTATTTGTTCTTTCTTCATAGCAATCGTAGTTCATGATCTCCTAATTTCTTAGTTTTATAGCTTTTTTCTAGAACCATTTAAGATCCTCTCCTGCAATCCTTTGCAACTTTCGTTTCAAGTGCTTGTAACCAATATAGATAAGAACAGTTGTAATTTTTTCCTAATGATAAGATGCGTATTGTTGTCTTCATGTTAAGAATCCTCCATCTTATCTTTGGCATGGAGAAGTAACATGAAAGGGGGGTAGGGTTGGGCAAATGTACGAGAGAGAGACGTTTGGTTCAGGGGTCAGAAAACCGGATCAACACCTCCAACCAACATGATAGTTATAATAGATATTGTAAGTCCTGAGTTTAGTTTGCTCATAGTCGTAAGTTTAGAGTACAAAGTGTTCAAAAAAAAAGTTCAAGTTGTAAGTCATATATTTGTCTTTAGTTCACCTATTAACAAATTGGAGAGCTTCAAAAAATCAGTGGTGTTTTTTTTTTTGTGAAAGATGTATAGTGTTATTTGATGCGAATAAAATGCTGCCATACATGTATTCCAGTATTTGTGGTTAACGTTATCCTATTAACTGAATGAAGTCAAGAGAAAGGGGAATAAATTTGTGTTTGGGGAGTTTTTTTTCATTTCTAACATTTCTATGGTGATTAATCATATTATGAATGCCAAAGAATCTTATATATGCTTTGTTTGAAATGCTTGTTCTTTTATGTACGGGTTATTCTTTGTTAATGCTGGAAGAGTTAGCAGATTAATATTTGGAGCTACCCTGGTCAAAAGTTGTTACATTCTATCGAGACGGGTCACTCTGCCAACATTTTCTGCTCAAAATTCGTGCCTGAAACATCTGATGAGCTTGTGGCTTCAGGAGCAGGGGATGCAGAAGTAATGACAGAATTTCTTTTGGTGGATGATATTTTCTTGCAATTACAAAGTGTGGTTTTGTTTAGCTTCTTTTTTTTATTTTTATCTTTCACTTTTTGCAGGTTAGGTTATTTAATTTGTCCCGTGTAAGTGGAAGTAGATTAAATGATAATGCTATTACTCCATCAGCATTGTATCAATGTCACACTAAAAGAGTAAAAGAGTTAGCTGTAAGTTTTACTAGAGTTCAGTTACGTCAATTTGTTTTTGTTTAATTTAACAAAACTTTTGTTAAATGTTTTCTTCCTTCGATCCTGTTATTTTCTTGTGGAAGGTTGAAGTCGGAAATCCCCATGTCATATGGAGTGCAAGTGAGGATGGAACTCTTCGACAACATGACTTTCGGGAAGGCTCTTCTTGTCCTCCAGCTGGGTCTTCTCACCAAGAATGTCGCAATATTCTTGTATGCAACATCACACTTATTTTCCATTAATTTTGCCTGATTTATATGATTTGTGATTTAGAATCCTCATCTGCTACATTCAACACTTGTTCTGTGCCTGTGTTAAAAACTCATGATTCTTTGCTGATCATATTCTAGTGACTTATTCAATAAAAATATTACTGTTTAAGTTTTGGGATTTATGTTTTCTTATTCTCTTCAAACTTTTATATGCAGATTTGCTGAACTAGGTATACTTTTGCTTAAGTATAAAGAAAAGTTTCTGTTTGTCATAGGCAGACAGAAACACATCTCACATTTATCTTCTGCCTTTGATGTTCATTATGGAAGTAGATAAATTTGGTTGTCTGAGGGATATACTTGTTATTGAAAGATGTCCATGAAATGTTGATGCATGTAGAATCTTATGGTAGCTTGATAAAAATTACAATTTAGACTTATTTTGAGCTACTTATTTGAGTTCTTAAATATTATTTTCAGGTATATATTTAAAGTTTTAGCTAAAATGTGTACTTGAAATAGTTTTTGTTTGTAGATTATTATATTTATGAGCACGGTTACTTCAAACTAGCTTTGCAGTGAAGAAATTTTTTTCTTTGATCATGTGAAAAGTGTGAACATGAAGAATTGTTTTTCACAAGTTAATTTTCTTTGATTTTGAAGAAGTAATACCTTTCTTTTGTAAGCCAAATTGATAATTATTTGTTTCTTAGATCCAATGAATATTTAATTTTCAGCTTGACTTGCGATGTGGGGCAAAAAGTTCCTTGGCTTATCCTCCTAAACAAATCCTAGCCCTAAAATCTTGTGATATCAGCTCCACTAGGCCTCATTTTCTCATGGTTGGTGGAAGGTACTTTTTTTTGCTTATTGTTTCATATTTTGGTTTCTTGTGTTTTCAGCTCAATATTCTCTTTTTTGGATGCGGACAGTGATGCATTTGCACGATTGTATGATAGGAGGATGTTGCCATCCCTATCCTCTAGTCAGAGAAAACGCTTGCCACCTCAATGTGTTAATTACTTCTGTCCCATGCATCTTTCTGAGCATGTATGTTCAGTCACCCCTGCCTATTTTATCAAGATTTATGTTGAAAAGTGTGAAGATATGTGAAAAAATGTATTTTGTGGTACAAATAATTTTTATAGAGTATTTATAACATAGTTTATAATATTTTTATATTCATGACTTGTGATCATATTATACGCTTATGTTTATCATAGTGGTACATATAATGGACCGCTTGATTATTTTGTTGTTTTTTGTGAGATCATTCTCTTGGTTTCTTTATCATAGTATATTTTACAAAAATATTTATGGTAAAATGTATTTAATGTTATGCAATACTGTAAATAATGAAAAATATATACTTAAATCTTAATATTTATGTACACTTGCATATTTATTGTGAAAGATAAGTTTTTGTGTTGATTACATCTTGGTTTTTCTTGAGTAGTCAATATATAATTGTCTATTCTATACTTGGTGATTTGTATCTGGCGAAAATTTTTCTATTGTATTTTTCCATTGAAATATATTGTATCATATTTCTCTTGTTATTGTTGTTTTAGCATGCGAAAATTTATTTATTGTATTTTTCCATTGAAATATATTGGATCATTTTTCTCTTCTTATTGTTGTTAGAGCATTTTAATATTCTATGTCTCGATAGTATTATGTTGAAAGTTTCTCTGTATAGTAGCTATAAGGATTGCGATACGTAACTCATAGTTTTAAAGCTAAAATTCATATATATGTACGAGTGAACATTATTATGTTCATGAAAGACAAAGGTTTTTTTGTTAAAAATGACAATATTTTTTTCTTGATTGTATTTATTCTATTGTGTTTTGGATATTAATCTTCAAATTTTTTCTCTATTGAAGATTTCTATTATCAGGATAATTTGATTTTAGCTTTTTATAGGTAGTGTTTTCTTTGTTGATATTATTTTCTGCTAAAACAACAATAAATTGTGGAAATTTTCTCATGGGAATTACAACCATTATGCAGAAATCATGACTAAAAAGACTGAATCACATTTCGATACATGTGACCATGCAAATGTTTTGTGAAACATATGTTTTTGCACCAGTGAATTTAAAATGGTTCTGTCATTCTTAAATTTTTTTTATAATTAATCAATATTTTTTCATTTATCACGCATGAATGTAGATATATCAGACATGACAATATATTTTTGTTTGTATTTGTTTAGTTATGAGTAGCTATGTCGGGCTTAGTTAATTAAAAGATAAAAAGTTTCCAAGGTGCACTGCAAAAAGTGTTCATGAAATAAATGTTTTGTAAATTTAAAGGTTATGATGGGACCAAGATCATATGGATGTTTTACCTACATGTACTCATATACTATGCTATAGATTAAAAATTTTATTTCATATTTATCCTGTCATTGTTCTTATTTATTGATCTTCATCTTTCATTTGTTTAGTTGAGAGTATGAAATTTTCCTGACTTATGCTGATATTTATAAGAGTTAAGAATATTGTTTTAGAATTTTACCAGTATTTCTTAGTAAATTTGTCTTGTTCTTTTGTGATGCTTTATCCTACAATGAACGAGATACCATGTTATACTATTCTTTCAAATAATGCACACATTTTTCTGTCTTTGTAGGGACATTCAAGCTTGTTTCTAACTCATGTTACCTTTAGCCCAAATGGAGAAGAAGTTCTCCTTAACTATAGCGGAGAACATGTATATTTGATGAATTTAGATCATGGTATGTTGGCTAGTGTCGTAGATAAACATTTCAAATGCCAAGTAATTGTCTTAGCTTCCTGTGAATTTGCTTGAAGTCCTTTGGATAATGTTTTGTAATGATATAATACTGACTAGAAAGAACATAGACGTGTGAAAAATCAATTTTTTGAGTCGGCCTCATAAGAGAAATGTATATGTATATTAATTCTAATGGGACTAAGTTTGATTTGCATTGCCTGCGTGTTTTGCAAAACTTGTGATTATAAAAGCTTATAATTTACTGAGGTAATTTCAGATTGCTTGAACGTGTGAATTGCCTAATGTTATAAAAAAATCAAGTAGATTTGTGAGCTAAACTAACACATGCATATTATTTATGATAATGTCATTTATTTAAATTTTAATTTCCAATGTTTTATTGGTGAAAGCTATAGTACATTTTTTAATGTAATTTGATTTGAATTGCCTGTTATTATCAAAAAAATCAAAGTAGATTTGGGGTAACGATACAAGTGTGTAAGTTTTAATTTAAATATTTTAGTGGTGAAAAAAATAATACTTTTTTCCTTGTAGTTCGATGTAAAACTTAATCTGCAATCTGTATTTTGTTTGGAAGTTTAGAAAATACAGTTTAATAGTTTCTGTGTCTTTTATCTGGATTGTATGGGTATTCTCATTTTTTAAACAAAAAGTTTTGCAGCTGGTGGGAGTTTCATGCAGTATTCGTCTGGAGATTTTTCCAAGATAATGAACTTCTCTCCATTGTTGAATAGAGCAGAATTCCAGTATCATGAGTCTAATATCTACATCAATGGTCTTACTAAAAAGAACAAGGTTCCTGAGTTTTAGATCTTTTTCTGACATTTATAACTAAGTTTTTAAATGGCGGTTAGAGTTATTACTGAATGTGAGCATCATTTAGTCTAGCAAAATTTTTACAGTTTGACAAGTGCAAAACACTAGTAGAAACTGCTAAAAAATGCTTGGAGGAGGATGCAAATTACTTGTGTGGGATTGAAGCGTGCAATGCGATTTTGGATGGTTCTGGATATGATATAGGGAGCTTAATGAAGCATGATTTCTTATGCACTCGTGCAGCCTTGTTGCTAAAGGTTTTTTTTTAATGTGTTTAATTTTTTTTTTTCATGGTCAAAAGTTCGTATATCTGATATCCTTTCAAACTTTACAATATTGAAATTCTGCTCTATTTTCTCCTTCAGCGGAAGTGGAAAAATGATTGTTATTTGGCCATCAGAGATTGTTATCATGCGTGGAGAATTGATAGCTCCTCATTCAGAGCTCATTCCTATATGTCTGAAGCTTTATCACAGGTTTTTGCTTGCTCTTCTTTAATTTGGTTATGGTTTGGGTGCAGCTTCTTATCTGGAAAGCTTTTAACTTTGATTTTTCACCAAGTAAGATTTTCATTTGCATCGCTTGAAACTTATCTACCAGCTTGAGGAAAACTTTTGAAATGACAAGTCTTTTATCATGTGGTAGCTTCCAAGTTTCTTTAACCTTTATTAGAGTTGTTAAAAAATTGACATTTTGATCTTGTAAAGCTTACTACACTTTTGAACGAAAGTGTTTTGACAGTTAACTGATATTAGTCTGTTTATATTCAAAATCTGGTAATTACATTTTTTATGCCAAGTGATCTCTGGAAAACTAACTTTGTGCCAAGTTAGTTACCTGTGCAAAACTCGCAAATCAAATAGATTGTTTAGGACCTCGTAATGTACACTTATACTAATTCACAGCTAATCCCTTGTGATAATTTAACAATTAAACCAATTATTTATTTTGGTGATTTACATATTTTCGAACACACTCAATTTTTTTGCCATCAATTTGTATGAATATAAATATCAATTCTTATCTCACTGTCCCTTGAATTGATTTCATCTGAAACTCAATAATATTATCTTGCCTTTCGCTAATTTATTTAATTTTTATATTCTCTTGCAGATGGGCAAAAATAAAGAAGCTCTAGATTTTGCAGTCGCTGCTCAATTATTGAACCCATCTGATTCTGAAGTGCGAGAAAGAGTAAATAATTTAGAAGCAGACCTTGCTGCAGGTTTATAACTATACAATACCATTAGATAATCTTTCGCTATATTCAGAGTTAGTCTGTCACATTTATTCAATTAGTTGTTGGCATTGGCATCATCGAATACATGCTTCTCTTGCTGACATTTGGTTCCTGGCAGAGCATGAGAATTTCTTGAAAATAGTTTTTTAGAATTCGGTCACTCAGTTAATCAAGTTGATTAGTGAATAAGAGTGAACCTAATTAAAAGCAGAAGGATGTCCAGTCTGTGTTTGTTGTGAGAAATACTAGTTGTCTGCGAGAGGCAGTTCTATTTAGGGAGTTTGTGTCCGAAGTTCAAATTAGGCCTTGAGACAAATTGTGCCTCGTTGCAACCACAATTGCTATCTGATGATACTATCTCCTTGAACAGCATGATTAGCTTTTTTTACTGCTGTAATTTGTGTATTTTTTTAACTTATGTATCCTGATGTACCTATGATAAATATCTTATGTATTTTGCATGGCGTCTTGAACTTGATGATTAATTTTTGTTTGTAATCAGGTTGCCATTTTATTGGAGAAGAATTTGAATGTGCTTACTACATAAGTTGAAGTATTTCACATGTAGTCGTATTGTTTTTATACCATGTCTTGAGATTGTATGTGAAATTTATATGTTTATTGTTGTTCTTCCTTCACTCTCTTAGTGTGCGACTCGTTGGTTTTTCTGTTAGGATAAAAATAGACCTGACCATAACATAATGGCTGAATTGCGATATAGCCCTCTTGTATCTATTTTATGTTCTACTACATCTCAAGTTATCTTGCTATTTTGGTAGGGAATTCTAACTTAGGATGATTGGTAATGGTATATATTTTGCCTACTGTACACTGTAAGATATTTATTCCTTTTATATATTGTTTGATTTTATGTATATTTTTTAAACGGTTATTAGCTGAAGCTGACAAATCTAGTAAGACAAATGATGGGACAGCAAGGTCTGATACTCGAAGTGGAAGAATATTAACGTTGAGTGATATTCTCTACCGATCAGATGCAAATAGTGATGCTTCATTTGATGGTCCAGTATCTGAAAGAGAAGATTCTGAATATGATGACGAAGTAGAGTTAGACTTTGAAACATCAATTTCTGGTTATGACACAGACAACGTTGACTCTAACGTTGTGCATGGAAGTATAAATCTCAGAATGCATAGAAGGGGAAGGGGTGATTCATCTAGAGACAGTGCCTGTGCTAGTGGGTCTCTGCCATCATCATCACAGAGTGAAAAAACTATTGATCAGGTTTTTTCTTAGTTTATTACTTTTGCTTTAAAAGGTTCACCATCATACAGCTTGACACGAGGTTTATGAGTATTGCATTAACGTTTATGAGTGTTGAGCTGTATCTCACTAGAGAATGCTTCACACACATCTTCGGTCTTATTGGCCAAGATGATCTTATTGTGTCTTTTTAATGTAATCTGGATATTAAGATTCATTGGAGTATTCATATCAGATACTACATTCCATCAGTTTCAAACAGGAGAATAGCAGTATAGTGTGTGGAGCTTATGCATATATTTTTTATTTTTATGAGCTTTAGTTTGATTTCCTAATAGGGGAAAATTTGCATCTTCTAGCTCCCGTATCTTTTTTCTCAACGTGCCAGAGACTGGCTATGGATTAGGATAAGAGGGCCTTATCAAAATTCAACAAATATCGTGCATTTTGTTATTTTTCAAAGAGTTATTTTTTACGAGCCTAAATAAGTTCGTTCTAAATCTTTCAAGTAGTATGAAATGGTGGTTTCCTGGTTGCTTATTACTTCTTTACTTGAAGAACTCTAAAGAATACGTGAAGCTCAATCAAGGCAACACCCACTTTGTGTTGGAGACAAACTATTGTTCTTGTAATATCACTCATTTCTAGCTCAAGAACTGATTTCATGGATGCTTCTACCAACTGAGCTCTTTGCTACTAATTGAAGTCTGTATTTTTGGTTGATGTTACCTAATTCGAATCCTCTCTAGTTTTAATATCTAGTTACCTGGAGTCCATGCTATCTGTGTTCTTATATTATTTTACTTTCTTAATAATAACGTGCTATACGTAATTTTTACTTGTAAATTTTGTTTTTTAATTATTTGCAGCCAGAATTTGCTGTTGATATGAAGATGAGATATGTTGGCCATTGCAATATGGGAACTGATATCAAACAAGCTAGTTTTCTTGGACAAAGAGGTATGTTTTCTTAAAAATATCCAATCTAACATTGTAAACCTCAAAATAATGTCTTCAAAAAATTTATAAAGAATGTCCTTGAATTTGTATAACTATGTCTTATCATTATGGTTTCCTTAATCTATCCGCACAAGTTACCAAACATATTAATCTTAGGTTCTATTATTTTCAGTTAAAAGTATTTGTACTGATAAACATGAAACTCCAAATGGCTGGTATTTTTGTTGAATACACCTTCCTCGCAAATGGCTGGTAAGTTTTAATCTTGTATTGATTTTAGGCGAGTACGTGGCCAGTGGAAGTGATGATGGCAGGTGGTTTATTTGGGAAAAGCGAACAGGCAGACTCGTCTCGTGAAAATGCTTAGGGGGGATGGGGCTGGTATGTTCTCCCTTTATATATAATATATATGTATGTTTGTATATTATGTATGTATATGTACAAGTACATACATATATGGGTGTTTGTTTTTGGTTTCAATTGCATCTAAAATCTTTGTTCAGTTGTGAATTGTGTGCAATGTCATCCATTTGACGGTGCTGTTGCGACTAGTGGGATTGATAACACCATTAAGGTGAGAGATAATTTAGTCAATCTTTTTAGAATAATGAAGAATAATTTTATGAATTTGCTCTTTGCCTTTTTACAGATGTGGACTCCTACCGCACCCTTCCCTTCTATTGTAGCTGGGGGAGCAGCAGGACCCGAGACGGCTGATGTCATGCCTGTGATTGAAGACAATCAACGCAGACTATTGCGTAATCGAGAAGCTCTTTTGTAAGCATCAGAAACATTATTTATTGAAATTGGAAAACAAATCATCTGATTCTTTTAAGTTTAACCTAATTTAGGTATATTATCCTCTCAGAAAACTTAAGTAAATTGTCTGCATCTGCCATTCATTACATATTCCGTTCCTTTATTGAGAACAAGCACAATCACAACTGTAATTATTATCGATCTAACTTTCCCATCATTTGAGACTCTGGAGTAGTATCTAAAAATGGTTAAAACTCTTTAAAAAATCTGCATACTTTAGATTACTAACTTTAATATTCGGAAGAATTAATGAAGTATTGTGCAGGCCTTTTGAAATCATTGAGCGCCTCAGGATGCATGAGTTTGGTGAAGGAAGCTTACATCCATTTGAGTGTGCCCAGAGTTGATGAGCATATGAGCAGGTAAGCCAGCACGTACTATCTGCATTTATCTTTTATGTTCAAATGACTTCCTTTTATGTTTTTTCTAAACTATTTCATAGAAATCTATAATGTTATTAATGAGAAATAACTATATTCTTTGTCGGAGTTTAATAATTTTTTAGCCTTTATGCTAATTGGTACAGGTAGACTGTACATAGGAAGTAAATGGAGTACGGACAACGATGAAACTGGTAATGGAATAAATAGAATCTGAGGATGGTGGGATACACTTTTACTGCGTTTTGATGTAAGCAAAATAAATTTAGATTCTTGACAGAAAAATAGACAATATTCTCTGTTTTCCTGCTCCTGTGTCTTTGTAAATTTTGTTTCATATAAACATGTTGCATATCTTGTCTCTGTACTTGTCCATGTTTAATGAAAAGAAGATCTCGTGCTTTGGAATGAGTACTTTGATTGATCCACAAGTTGGTCAAAATCTTGTTATGTTAAGCCTTATTTTTAGAGGTCAATTTTGGACATTATTCGCATAGTCTCTGTCGTGTTCCATGTTTGATGATTGGTCCCACTCCAAGGTTTAACGATCCCAAAACTCAAACATGCTTTTGGCCTTGTGATTTTTCGTTTTACACGTTTTTCTTCTCCCTACGTCCCAACTTTCTATTTCTTTGTTATATGTTTCAAATTATTGGATATGTATTGTGATGAAATTAGAAAGAAGAAGTGTGTGGCTGTTTCCATCTTTCTGGTTCCATTCTTGATTTTGACGTGAAAGCAATGGGTCAGGTCATCTTTTTCTTGTACCATTTGGAAGAAAGAAATGTGGGTTTTGAACATTGACGTAAGATGACAATGAATTCAGTAATCTTATTGATGTAACAATTCCAAACTGCGTAAAAATTAAGGTCCCCATGCCTATTTAAAATACAATAATCGTATATATATCGGAAAGGTGTTCGTTCTCCCGAGTCCCTCTCTCTCTCTCTCTCTCTCTCTCTCTCTCTCTCTGATGGCGAGCAAAGGTAGCCCAGCGGCGTGTGCGTCATCGCAGAGTAGGCCGGAATGTTGCATGTGTGGAGATTACGGCATCATCTCCGAGCTTTTCCTCTGCAAACTTTGCCTCTTCAGAACACAACACAGGTATGTTGCCCACTCCATTCTTTTCAATATTTTCCTTTTCATTTTTCTTCAAACTGCAACCAGTTTTTTGTATTTCTGCAGGTATTGTAGCAACCTCTATCCGAAATCTGAGTCTTATTCAGTGTGCAATTGGTGTGTTAGTCAAAAGAATGAAACCAAAGAGAAGGCTCAGTATTCCTCTAACTCATCTTCCTGTCGTTATTCTCAACGTCGAAATCAACCAAACGATGATACAACCGGCGGTTTCAAGCCGGGAAGACCCAGCAAGAAACAACTCTCGCCGGAGGTTTCTGGGCTGAAGTGGGTGGCCGGTGACGTCAGATCGGGGGAGAAGCAAAGGAGCACGAAAAATGAAGATCAGATATCAAAGAGAAGAGGGGTAATAAAACAAGTGTTCAAACACAGGGTGAGAAGGTATAAACTTTTGGACGAGGTTGCGAGCTAAGAACTCCATCGTCATCTTCCTTCAACGCTCGACTCTTTTGTTTTTGCTGGTTTCTTCCGTCGGTCGCTCTCGTTCTGAGAATTTCGTTCGCCGAAAGTAATGAAATTCACGATGTGAGATGATACCCTTATCCCAAGATTCAACGAATATAACCTATCCCAGTTTTTGAATTATCAACCAATAAATAAATCATTGATCATTAAACATTAAACATTGACTCGAAACCGACGTCTTTGTGCAGCTCTGGGTCATAATGAAAAACGAGAAGAACACTGTTCAAATAAAAAAGAAAAAATAGTGCAGAAAATCCTCCGCCATGGAATGTGAAGTCGAATCGCAACTATGGAGGTGAAGATATTTGAAGAACTTCTTTTAATCTTTATCAATGGCGAAAGGATTTTCCAACTTTCTGGATTCGAGGAAAACAATTTCCGATTCGGGGGCCCAGAATTACATTGGTTTTGAAAGAAATGAAGAATTTTCGAGGATGAAGTTGACCTTTTCTATTTCACACGTCTTCGTTATAACCCCTTAGTTCATTTAAATGACTTTTGTTGCATTTATCAATGACTTCACGTCAACCCTAACTCATCTTCTACGCAGGTAGTTTCCTAGCTTCCGTTTTCAAACCCATATATCTGTGTTTATATATCGGGTAAAAAAAAAAAGCCTAACTTTCAAGTAAATTAATCTATTCATGCCTGAGTTTAAAAAAAAATGAAATTTGAGCTCTGCGGAATTTTTGAGTTAGAGTCACTACGTCTGATTGGACGAAGCTATCAGACACAAGTTGCATTCGAACTTTTTTTTTTTTTAATTAATTTGACTAAACAAATCTTATCACTTGAAATTTTTATCACACATTTACAATAATAAAACACACTAATCTAAAAATTTTTTGGACGATTGTATGATTTACTATAATTTTTTTAATATATAAAAAAAACAAATTTTGTAAAAATTACATACGGTAATAAAATTCTTGAAACTTCTGTCAAACATTTACTAGGAAAATACGTCACAAAATTTCATAAATTTTTATTGACTAANTCTTTTCTCACCGGCCCCGATGGCGAGCGGGCCATCTGGCTCCCTCAAAGCTTTAGTCGTGAGAAAGCTTGTTGATTTGAGCTCAGGACCGGCTAGCTCACGAACTCAAAAATTAAACTCAGATCGACCAACTACGATAACAGAAGGAGCGAACGAACTTGTCTGTAGCCATGTTTAATAAGAGTTGGATAGTAAAAGGGTAGTTTGGAGGTTTGGAGGAGGCTAAGAAAGTCAAAGTCAATGGTCCCGCATTGAATTTCCACCACAAATTCGTTCAATCTATTTTGTTTTTAGACCCGTTAAATACACTACCATTTTAAATACTATTATCTGGTTTGGTTCAATAAAATAACTAACAGTAATGTATTATTAAATAAAATAAAATAGTTTCAATTAACTAACAGCTCATTAAATATTTTTAATTCAATAAAATAAAAATTGTTTTGGACATAGCAACAAATAATTGAAGAGCATAGAATAATAAGAAAAAACTAATGGTTACTCAACTAAGTAATACGAGGAAGGCCCATTTGGTCTAGCGGCCCATTATATCAGCCCATTTGGTCCGGCGGACCATTACATCGGCCCATTTATTTGCCCATTTATTTGGCCCATTGAGTGGATCCCATGTTATATTATTAATTCATGGTTAGAGTAAAAAAATGAAATAAATAGTGTGTGTGTGTGTGTCAGTGAGTCAGTGTATAGTCGAGTCGAAGCAGTAATGTATTATTGAAATTGGTAGTAGACGACATGGTCCCAGGAGAGTTGACCCCAGTCTGTCCTCCAACATAGAGCATAATATATACAACACACACACGAGATGAAATTTAGTAACGTGTGTAGCAGCTGTCACGCTAACACGGATCATATTTTCTAGTGTTATTATTGTCAGCACGAGCATCGACGTTTAGGACTAGGGCTGGCCGTCAGATCGGATTGTTGCCGATTCAATCCGATCTGACAATTTTTGGATTGGAGTTTTGGATCTGAACAGATCGGCTCCAAAACTCAATCTGAATCCGATCCGATCCGAATCTCGGCAAAGTTATCGGATTAGATCATGTTTTCCCGAGAGCATTTTCAATATTTCAGAGAGCGATCTAATAGGAAAAATTTTCCCTGAGCAATCCGAACCTATCCATAATCCAAAATAACAAAAACTATTTATGATCCAAAACTATTCATAATTCAAAAAAGTTCATCCATAATTAATAAATAATCCAAAACTATTAATAATCTAAATCTATCAATAATATAAAACAATCATAATTTAAATCAATTATAATCTAAAACAATCCAGAAGACGAAAACAATTCATAATCTCAAGTTCTCAACATAATACATAATCTAAAACATACGAAACTATCATAATCCGTCGATTAGAGTTTAATAATCGGCTCTACGTCTCCCCCGATTGCATTCTTCGTAATTTCTACAAAACAAAAATACATAAAACATATTTATTAATAGAACATTAATAGATAGTAATGTTAATAAATAACGTATTGTTGAAACGCTACCTTCGTCAATCGTTTTGTAATCTTCCAAAACCTCCGACAAAAATAGAGTTTCGCATTCAGAACGGATCCAACTCTGAGTGCGTAAAAGGGCCTCCACTGTTTTCGGTAACAGAGAAGTGCGAAATAAGTCAATAGCGCGACCACCACAGCTAAAAGCTGACTCCGGCAGCACTGTAGAAATTTGAACCATTAACACATCATTCGTTATCCTACTCAAAATTGGAAACTTATGAGAATTCAATTTTCACCATAGCAAAATGTCTAGATTATCAGAAAATTCTTCAACAACATCGTGTAGTCAGATGTCAAGTTCCGACCTATTAATTCTAGACTGGGTAAAAGATGATCCGGAGTATAATCTAGAAAATAAAAGATCTTTCAGTAGTGTTGCGCTAACATTAGACGAACTCGATGGTTCGTCACTTGAACCCTTATACTCACTATAAAGTCGGCGCAAAATAACATATACTTCGTTATAATATGCATGCCCCCGCTCGTTCTCCATCAGAATGGTCAAACAAAGTTTTAACATATTTGCTTTGCATCAAGAATCCAAAACAACTGCAATTCACATAAGTTTATTCATTTTTTCGACGTCGTCCCAATACTTGTCGAATTCTGCAATCATGCTATTAGTCATTGTTCTCAATAATGGATTAGAACCGTCAACGTGCATTTGAATATTAAGCTTCATTCGACATACCTCACTAACATACATATTGGAGGTCACATACAGGGAATCCGATGATGCAACTGTCGAATCATAGAAAATTTCCAAGAATTTGCTAAGTTGACTAATATCCACCCAATTTTCGTTTGTAAGAGGACATTCTTCTCTCATATATGCTAAGAACTGAGTGTCAGATTCTGTAAATTTGTCGAATGCAGCTGCATACTTTCCAACTCTTTCCAACATAAGGTATGTCGAGTTCCATCGAGTAGGCACATCAGATGTCACATTGCCCTTAAATGTTATTTTCATCATGTCAATGCAACTTTTGAACTTCACTAAATATGCTGGTGAGGATTTAACGTACTTCACCGTCTTCCTTACTCGACTAATAGAAGAATGATGCTCTTTAAGCCCATCATTCACAATTAAATTGGTGATATGAGCAAAGCATCGCACGTGAATGAAGTCTCAATCCAAAACCAATTCATTATAATGTCGCAAGCTCCTAATCATATATGCAATGACCACATCATTTGAGGAGGCGTTGTCTACCGTAATTGTGAACACCTTCTCAATCCCCCAATCACGCAAACATTTCTCAATTAATTTTCTAATAGTTTCTCCTATGTGGTTGTCAATCTGCCGAAAATATATTTTTTCTTGTGCAATTTTCAATCTTCATCGATAAAGTGGCCTGTCAATCTGACGTTTGGATTGTATCAGATCACTTTTAAATCCGATTCGATAAACGATTCGAACTTCGAATCAAAATTCGACTTTACCAATCGAATACTATTATCTAATTTGACCCGATCCAATCTAATACAATGGGTCATATCCGCCCAGCCACGGTGGGACGAGCAATTCATTGGAGTGGAGATAAGTCCATTTTTCAAGCTTAGAGGGCAAAAAAAAGGCTGCCAGTAAAGCACGCAATTGGGAATCAAGGTCAGACCTCCTTTTTCTCTCTCTCTCTCTACTCCTCGTCTTGTCACTTTCAAGCTTCCCTCTTTCTCTCTCTACCCTTTCCCTGCTTTTAAAGTTACCCTTTACAGCACTAGACTAATCGATGTTTAGTGGATAATCACAGCGTCATTAGGTAATCAGATTCAGTCTGCATGGGGAGGGGAAAACAAGGGTACGGGTGGAGGTTACGCAGAAATTAAGGAAGGATTTGATCGTGTTCGTGTCGACATGGTGGTGTCGACAAGGTGGTGTCACAGAGGATGTTTAGAGAGAGAGAGAGAGAGTGAGGGTTTGGTTATTACTAGGAGGATATTGAAGATCAAAGGGCGGGACCCAGAAAAGCAGTGATATGATTGGGTATGGACATGCATGAGAAGGGCGAAGGGAAACGGTGATTGGTCTGACAAAAGTTAAACTACGCAACTCCCTCTCTCTCCTACAATACACATTTCGAACATTAGGGTTTGGTTCCCCTCCAGCTGACATGACTGAGACTGTCTCTCTTCTTTCCTCCGTCAACTCTCCCTCCCAATTGTTCTTCCTGGATTTCCTGCGTTAACTTCTTGTTCTTCTTATCTTTCAAATTTATCATCTTTCTGTGTATATCCCCTCGCATTACTACTCGTTTTCAGATTTCATTTTCGATGCTTACTAACACAATGTCATTCTATTTGAGCTGCGCTGATGTGAAATCATGAACTTCTCCAAAAATTGACCAGAAAATGTATAAGTATGCTTAATGTGGAGTTTGGAAAATAAAGGTAAACGAATCTGCTTTTCCTTTTTAGCTCTGAACTTGTTATAAGATTTGTTAAATTTGAAGGGGTTAGAGGCAAAATCGACTAACTTACAGCAAATACGTGAAGGTTCTCTCTTTTAGGAAAGTTAAAGATCTTTCGATTTCTTTTGAAGAAAGTTTACATGAAGAAGCCCTGAGCAAGATCTTGAACAGGGTTGGAAGTGTAATCATCCATTCATCTTGCACAGAAAAAAGACAAGTTTTAGAAGATTACATTTCGATCTCAAGCCATGCTCCGCTCAATCTTTTCTAACACTGTAAATATGAAAACGAATTCTTGGTTTTATCTGTCAGATCATTCCAAAATATCCGCAAATAAACCAGGAAGATAAGATTAAAGTTCCATCATTTGGCTAGCAATTCTACCGGGTATGGCATCACACGATCTGTAGAATCTCGATCACCCATCATTCTGCCATCTTTCTTGATGTTTATTGTGTAGAATGGGCAAATTAATGGGTGGTTGAGTAGGATAAGGGTACGAATCATGTCTTGTTTTAAGGACATGTGATGGGAAGCCGTTGCACTTAAACAGTGAATAAGACAAACTCTGATGTCTGTCCACTTTAGCTAAGCATTGCAGAGAGATAAAGAGAGAGAGAGGAGGGTAAGTTGATCTCTTTGGTTCTTCTTTAAGACGACCCTAATTAGCTCTCTTAAGCCCAATCTCTGCTTGCTTTTTACATGAGCTTGCCACTATCTCTGTCGGAGAAGATGAGACACGTGTCAACTCAGCAAGTGAGTGTATTGATTTTCTCCCACAAAAAAAAAGTCTGTCTTTTCCTCTCCCTTCATCTGTCTATAATTGGGCAGGCAATTTGCTGCTGTGAGTTCTCAGATTAGGACAGTAACGGAGCTGCGTAATATTTCAACTCAGGGATCATCAATGGAGGTTTGTGTAAATTAGATAGAAGATATGGGAGGCTACTTTATTCTCTGATCAGCCTTGCGTCACTTTCTGATATACAAGCCATCTCTTTTCTCTCTCTATGTTGTGATTATCGCTTCTCCCAAGTAATGATATACAACTAGACAAGAACAGGGAATAGGCGAGAAGATCTGGATAATATAATTAAATAGATTAACATTCAAGGATCAGAAACGTTACCCACATTACAGTGTTTTAGGCAGAAAACTACAAAAGTTAAAATTAACCAAACTGCACAGGCTAAAAGCCAAAACGAAAGGAGGAGAGAGAGAGAGAGAGAGAGAGGATATTTGAAGGTTTAAATTAATAATTTTTCTTAAGAAATGGGAGGTACATGTACTGTAAGCATTTCGAGTAAAGACACCCCTTTTCTGCAGACGGGGGATTGATGGCCACACTAGTCTTACCCGTCTCTTATCATCTTCTATCAACCCTAAACTCTTAATCTGTTTCAGTTTTTCTTAATTTTTTTAGTTTTCAAAACTACTCTACGCGACAAAATATAAATAGGTACAGAACAGGTTTGTTGAAATCATTATCGTTGTTGTGATTTAGTTTTTAAATGTTTAGTGAGAATCGTGACTGTTTCTTGTAATCTTCTTCGTGATCGGCGAGCTAGATCTTCCTGACTAGAGAGAGAAATGGATTTCGATCAGGAGCACGACGACCACGAAGAGGAAATGGAAGAAATTCCGGAGCAGACGGCCGCTTTCGACTCGATGACTTCTGAGCGGCTGAGAATGGGAAACGACGGCGGGGAGGGAACGTCCTCCGCCCGAAAAATTATCTCCGGCGTAAGATACAGGGAATGCCTAAAGAACCAAGCAGTAAACATCGGCGCCCACGCGGTGGACGGGTGTGGCGAGTTCATCGGTGCCGGCGAAGAGGGTACTTTAGACGGCCTGAAATGCGCTGCATGTAACTGCCACCGGAATTTCCACCGGAAAGAAACAGACGCAGATCGCTCATTTCAACAGTACCACAATTATCAGCAGCAGCATCACCACCCACAATTCTCTCCCTTCTACCGAGGGCCTTTACAATCATCTGGGTATTTTCACCTGGCCTCGCCGACGATGCAGCAGCGACCGCTGGCGTTGCCTTCGCCGTCCGGCGGAGGAGCGTTCAGCAGAAACGAAGAAGATGCATCGAATCCAAGCAGTAGCGGAGGAGATGGAAGTGGGTTAAAGAAGAGATATAGATCCAAGTTTACTCAGGAACAAAAGGAAAAGATGTTGGCTTTTGCAGAGAGGCTTGGTTGGAGAATTCAGAAACACGACGAAGGCGCGGTGGATCAGTTTTGTGGAGAGAACTGTGTAAAACGACAGGTTTTCAAGGTTTGGATGCACAACAACAAGCACACACTTGGTAAGAAACCCTAACTTTATGCACTTTATTTATATGTTTGGTTGGGTCTAAGCTTAGTTTCACATTTATGGCGGTTTCTCTCGTCTTTCCATTTGCCACCTTGTATCGAAGAAGAAGACAGGCATGGTTAAGGCATGTTAGTTAGAATTTCCCAATCATCTAACCAGCTCTCTCTCTATCTCTCTATTTATGCTCTTTTCTTCTTGAATGGTGATCATACAGAGGTGTTTCTCAGTACATTGTGGCAGAGGGGATATTTTCATTAAACTTGAGCTGCTTTCTGATATCATAGCTTATGCTCATTTTATGGATTTGATTGAACTGAGAATTCGCTCAACATAGTTTCCCATTTTTTCGTGTGGCCGGAAACTACCAAAATTGCGGCAAAATTTCAACCATTTCTACAATTTCTGTTTCGAAAGAGCTTTCAAAATGACGGACCACCGTGACTCTGCAAGTAGATAAGGATATTCATGCTTAATATATATTTTACGACGTGTTTATCATGCACAAAGGTGCAGCCTTTTAATTTGGTATTGTTTACAAATGTCGCCCTCTCCTGTCGTTGAAGCTCACGATCACCGCTTCATTTTGCTGCCTCCTCTGTTTGTTTACATTCTGTGACGGCGGACAAGTGGACTTCGAACCGGAACTCCAAGAGCATTAAAGACATCGAAAAGCAGATAGTGGTCAAGTACGTGTTTGGTTTTATGAAGATGATTTTCGTTTAGTCTGCTGTCAGGGCTTCTTATTTTCCGATTTCTTGACCCTTTTCTCTTCCTCTACTCCCTTTGAATGGAGATTCCCTCAGTTCCAACGATCACCCAACAATCTTCGCATGTTTTTCATTCGAGTTCTTTCATTGTTAAACAATTACAGTCAACGTTCAGTGGTATGCGAAGGAAGATGATGCATAATCCGAGGAACAACCCTCAAGAGATTCTTGGACCCATGATGTAATGTCGCACATGTTCTCTCGAACCGAAATGTATCTTTACGGAACTGACGATCAAAAAATTGTAAGAAAAAGCCCTTAAATGAACAACAAAACCCGATGGCGCTACAACTCGAAAGAAATGGTTTCTTCGAGAATCGAGTATAGAGGTGTGTGAGCAAAGAAACACTGCGAAGCGGTCTCTAAAACACGTGGTCAAGAATTTTATGTTGGGAAAAGTTAGAGTTGACCAATAGCTGTCGGTATCGGACAAATAATGTCAAGCTTGATCAACCTTATTCTTTGCTGCCTTTAATCTGTTTCTATCGACGACATGTGGGGTTGGATTCTCCCTCAGGCCAAACGACTATCGATGGTCTGACCCTCCAGCTTATAATTTGCGTACGTCGAGCCCCCAGCTCTTAACTTTTAATAATTCGACGCACCCAACTTCACTTTCTACTCTCTGGATCATATGAGTTCATAACCCAGTCTGATCATCTTCAGATGTAAAACCGATTGCACCATCTAATTTTGATTGGATTGTTTAACTTCAATACCCTCCTTGGCTTCGATTAAAAGGGAGTGGTTCCATAATTGGACGATGGGACAAAAAATGCAATGACGTTCTTTAGCACATCTTGATCTGTAGAGCTTTTTCACATGGTGAAGAAGAAAGAACCAGACTCGTCGGAGCACTCGAGTTTTCTTCCGTTTTTTCATACAAATCTTAGTGATTTCGTTTTCTGTTTTTTTTTCGAATATGAGCCGACGAAAGCAAGCTAAGAGAATCCAGAATTGTAGCAGTAAGAATGATAAAAAAAAACCCTATGGGAAACTACAGCCCATTTCTTTATTTTCTTGGCACTGACTCGTAAGCATCACCAGCTCTTCTTCGTTTAAATGAAATCTTGAACAATAAAGGGCCCTTTGGAAACTACAATCAATGATCGAAGAATCCGAGAGAAGTCGTGAGAAACAGAATAAATATCGGAACCGGTGCTCAACTGTGGATTTTGATGCATGATTATCGAATGATAAATAAAAAGAGAAAGATAAGTGAGAAACAAAATTTAAACAAATTTATTATGAATATTGCAATACAAGTACAAGGCTTGCAATTCTAACTTAAATTAATTTATAAATAAAATAAAATTTTAATGAAATTTTACCTTTCTACCTTTAACCTACCCATCTGGTCCAAATATAATTCGTATTATACTACGTTCTAATAATTTTCACATTGACGTGAATTCTATGAAAGAGATCCAGAGTACATGTTTATCAGCCCAGCTTAAAATCAATTTTCACATTCCAATAAATTAAGGCCTCTGTTTGGCCTCACATCTATTGATGTTTTAAACATATTTAAACTCTGATAGTAACATCTTCAAATCTCACACAATGTCATCTAAATATTTGAGAATCTCTAGCATATCTACCTATCACAACGTAATCTTCAATCTCAAATCAAATGTGTAAGATATACTTTCACGATCTAATCGCCTGAAAAAACATTATTTTGCAATATTTCACGAACTCAAAATAAAATCAAATCGTCTAAAATATCAGAAATATCAATATCTAATCTCAAGATACCATCATATTTCAAATCTGCCCAAAAAACTCCAAAAATCTTAAATGATTTTCTTAAAATTTTTATCTTTGTCAAAAATTAACTTTTGGAAAGTACACTCTCACAGTACTGTCAAAGCGAGAAAAGAATTACGGGTAGAAAAATAAATATATGAAGATGAGAATACAATTACAAATTTTGTAATCCTATTTACATTAATTTGCAACAGAAAATTGCTCTTACGAACAAATAACTCGCGAGTCTCACCAGCCACCCTCATTTCTATCCACCAAGTTTGACCTAGGATCCACTTACACCTAGGGGTGGGCATCGGATCGGATCGGGTCAATCCGATCTGATTGCTGTAAATCCGATATATTATCGGATTATCGGATCTGATCCGATAAGCGTTTTAAATGCAAAACACCCGAATCCGAATCCGATCTGAATTCGACAGATCCGATCGGATCGGATCGGATCAGATCCGATAAAATTGACCAAAAAACTTTCCTTAATCGCATCAGTGCAATAAAATCCAACAACTGTAATTCTTTCCTTAAATCGAAGGAAAATCATTCAGAATCGTGCTGCAAAACGAAAGAAAACAAAATCTACCCTAAAGATTTCTTTTTCAACAATCTCATTCAAGGGAAGACAACCCAAAAGGAAAACTTTACCAGAATTAATCTCGTCCAAAAAAAGAAATTTATGGCCGATTCCACGTAACAATCTCGAAGGAGCAGCGACTGCTTTCAGAGTTCGTTCAAGGTCGGAGAATCGGAGGTCTGCATTGAGCTAAGCGTTCGTCGGCGCTGGACGACGAGGTTAGGGTTAGGGTTGGAATCGATCGGACGAAGATCGAGTCATCGGGGGGACGATTAAAAGGTTACGAATCCGATGGTCGGATTCGGATATTGTCGGATTATTTTTTTAAAATGCTTACCGAATACCTTGTCCGATCCGATCCGATCCGATCCGATCCGATCGGATCGGATCGGATCGGATCGTCGGGTTGGGTCGGATTCGCCCACCCCTACTTACACCCAACCCAGCTATTTCTAGGGTTTTACACAAACCAATAAAAAGCCAGCACGTGGATCTCAACCAAATCCACCTACCTACTTGGATTTCAAAAGATATCCATGGGCCTGGATACCCATTGGGCTGAGCTGCCGGATCGTGAGAAAGACAAATGCTGGTGACAAAATGTTTGGAATGGTTTAGAAAATATAAGTGAGGCTCTTCACGTTTGGCGAAGTTATATAATAATAATTAAGAAAATGTGCGTTAGCTAATGACCATTAACTATTAACTATTAGGGTTACATTCAAATTTAGAATTTGGGTATGATTTTAGTATATAAATTTTCATCATTTGCTCAATTTTTTTCATAGTGATTTCATATGAAATTCTATCAATTTTATGTTTTTTTACAAAAAATACATTCTGATAGTGAGAAGCGTCTTAGAGCGCTAGGCAATAGTGTTATGAGGGTGATGGATCATCTCGGCTTTTGGACACTAGAGGTCGTACACATTTGCAACGGTCACCAGTGATAGTTGACCATAAAGGGTTTCGATCAGCTATGCATGATAGAGAATTTCATAATGTGTTCGCGTTACGAGCTATGCTACCACTCAGACCAATTATATTTGCATCTTTCGAAGGCTTGAGGATTATGCATATGGTAAATGATATTGAATTGCTCAATATTTTTGAGCTATATGACTCATCTGCAGAGCAGTTAGTGTGAATATTTTATGTTAATCTTGTTGTAGATGTCGATAATGGCCATGAGAAGACATTCTTCTTTGGCCGAGAGGTGATCATTAAACTGGATTACATCGACCGTGTGATATGATATGCAGACGATTTGGACGATAGTGAGGGAGAAATATATTTCTTGACGTTGATTCGGGCGTCTGATAGCAATATTGAGTCTTTGGTAAAACCTAAAGCAAATGAGTTTAACGTAGTGTCACAGTTATGCACAACATGATTTCTCATACTATTGTTTTCTGTGATGATCACTGTGAGCTGGTAACACATATGAATTTATATATTATGTATTTTATTCAAACCAGAACTCGGTTTAACCCAGACTATTTAATTTTGCGCCACATGACAGAGATACATAGAGTGTTAAGAAAAATCTCACATTTTGAGTTTTGACAACAAAACTCATTGAAAGTATATATGGAGAAATTTTTTGTAATAAGGAGGCACCGACAACAAGATGTCTATGATCACTTTTAGCTTATGAGGATGAGTTTTGTAGAATCTAACGGCACGAGAAATGCAATAGCCGACCATATGGACTTAGATCTGGTCGTTGACCGTCCACATTAGGATCACCGGCTGGATTTGGATTAGATGTCGATTCCTTCATATCCTGACATGACAAGGCTTTCTTATAGTCAGATGTCGGGGCCTTCTTATAATCCGATGTTGGGGCTTTCTTATAGTCCTATGTCGGGGCTTTCCATACAAGATTCGTCATTGGCGTTCATACTTTAGCATATGAACCTCTTGCATACTCAATAAATGCAGATGATAGATGACTAGAATACTCAGTAGATGAAGAAGATAGATTGATAGCTTAGAGCACACAGTAAATGAGATGCGCCGTACGATGAATATTGTTGGGCTCTTTCAGATTTCTCTTTTTTACCAATGTCCTCCACCGCCTCCACCTCATTTCCAAAGTTCTCCATAACTTTCACCTGATTTCTAGTAATGCTTTTTTATTTATTTTGTAATTGAACATTTTTTTCTTTTTGATTCATGGTACTTTTTCTCTTTTTAATTAATTGTTTTTTTTCTTTTGAATTAATTATATTTATTTTATTTTTTAATTGATTATGATGTTTTTAATTTATTCATTCAAATATATATACGTAGTACTCAAGTTAAAACGTTAACATTACAAATATTAATTTTGGGATTCCCATTTTGATCTTGCTGACCACCTTTGACGAGATTTTAGATTAAGGGCGTGTTCTGGCACTGGAGCAGATTGGTTAATTTTGGTCCATTGTGTGACAATGTTGAATTCTATGAACATATCTTTCTCTACATCCGATCGGCGTGTGGTTGAGGTGGATGATCTTTCATGACATAATTTCTTGTTATGCCCGCTAATACCACATCTCCAACAATGCACCGTTCTCGTTTTCTAGCTCATAGAAGTGCTACTACATTGAGGCTCATCCACATCTTTCGTTCTTTTCTTCTTCGGTCGATCCACTCTACGTCTGATATATGGAAGAATTAAAGTACCAACTCGTGGAGTATTATAGGGTCACATGTCTCGTTCAGCAATCGATGAAATGTATAATGAATACATACTTGGGTATGTATCCTGATAATGGAATTGATGAACGTAGTTATCGATGAGTGCTCGCAATCACTACATAACGGAGATAACATGCACACAAAGTATCTCTGTCAGTTCTTATTTATTGCAGTTACAAGTCGAATTGCTAACAGTGTATTGCTTATTCCTGCTACTGACCTTATACATGTTATTTCCTGAAAAAAAACATCAATCCAGTTACTTACATCTCGAGTCAATTTATTCATCATCCCTCATATTCTCGGGCATAACATATCTGGCGATCGAAGCATCTTCTCGTGTTTTGCCAGAATACAGATCGAGATGAATTTTCTTATCATCTCCGACATTAGTAGGGTCACCTCTTTTGAAGGTTATTTCGTAACTATTTGAAAATGCATTTTCAGTAATTTAACTTTTAAATTCTCAATAGATTTATACTTTTTTTCTGAGATAAAATTCGCTCTTAGCTTTTGCACACAAGCTTAAAATTTCGTTCTCATCATCATCGTGTGAGTCAGATGGCGTAATCAACACTCTCATATTTACACCGTCTGATGAAAATTGAATCTCTACATCATATTCACTATCAAACAGTTGAAAGTTATCATATATTGGTTCATATTCTCTCATAGACACGTCGTTGCATGTCGACTCGTAACCTCCATAGATTGGTTTGTATACACAATCTTTATTTGCTTTATTTTCTTCTTCTTCGGCATCATTCCTCATTGCAGTATTCTTTAAATATATGAATTTCAAGTAACAAACAAAAAAAATATATAGATTTTTTAGGGATTTCAACGTTTGAAGGAGCCATAAAATAGTTTATTTCGAAAATTTATGCATTTTTTTGGCTTATTTAAGTTAGATTCAAGTTTAAAATTAACTTTTATACTAACCCTTAGTTAATGTTAATTAAATAATTTAGAAGTCAATTTTTTCTGCTATTGCAATTTAAAAATAAATAAATAAATATTAAAAAGGCTTATTATCTGTATCTTTCGCTACAAGACAAAGAGGATGAC
>QAOC01038218.1:1043332-1069430 GCA_003255005.1 Begonia fuchsioides | reverse complement strand
GATTACTTAGGTGTCATTTTGCTATTGGGTGATCCCCTTAATCTTTAACAATACCCTAACTACCAGTTGACTCTTGTCGTGGCTTAGATTGGGATGAGTTAATGCGAATTAATCTTCTCAATTCAACATAAAACCAAAGCTTGGTTTTTTTAGGTCAGTCCCTATTCTCGGGGATGATGGATCCAAGGGTCCGAATCGAACAAGAACTATACTCAACCACACCGGATAATCCGGACTTTCAGTTCATCTAGGATTTATTCCCACACGTGAAGCTTGTTCTTTTGTGACATCCATGATCCATTTCATATATTGAGCAATCCAAGACCAGGGCTCGGCCCCCATTGGGTGGTCCGAGCTCAGGTTGGGCAAGCACAGCTAGCCACGTGCAGCTGCATGGCGCCGCCCAACCATGGCCTGAAATGGCTACTCGTTCCATCCACGTTCATTCCACTTTACCCAACCTTTCATCACTCCATGTGCTAGTCCTTCATCGTCCTTGTTTTTCTTCGAATTTACCCTACTTCGAAACACGATTTCGGAGCATACTTTCCGTTAATAAAACCCGATAAAAGCTATTTTCTCAATTAATTAAGATGCTACAAGAAACATGCATATTTGAGAGACGATATTCATCGTTTTTCTTATCAGAAGACAATTTTTGACGAATGACCAAATTATGAACCACCAACTATCCCGAGATTATCGATGACTCAAATGACTACATTTTTTTGCATATACCTAGCAAGGGCAGTTGTTGATTTCTTGTACGATGGGCTCGTTGAGAACGATACGAGTAACATCAATGGTTGTCGGTCTCATTTTTCTTCACTAATGTATTTGGGCTGGCCCACTTCATGGTGGTTAGTCTTTGAACTTTAAAGCCCATTACTTTTCACAATTAACTATCCTTACAAGCAAATTTATGCTCATTGCTTTTTAATTTGATCAGTTATTGATCGGCATGCCAGCATATATTTTAAGGGATTGAATGTTATGGTAAGAGTAACGCTAGATTTAACTTCTTAGCATATTCTCTTATTGTATATGTTGACGTGTCCGAGTGTTTTAATTAAATTGTATTTTATGTATTACAGTTAAAAATTATTATTTATAACATTTATTGCATTAACCACTATCTGACATGTCATTAGTTACAATAAAAAGATATAGTAAGAAGGTAAATTTAGAATTACTCGTATAGTAAATTTATCATTATTCTTTAAAAAATTACGAGTCTATGAAAGTCACCAAATAATGATGAACAAAACGTGAAAGAAAACGAAGAATATAAACAATAATAGCTTTCGATTTAGATTCATCGACGATAAAAGAAGTGGTCGGGTGGTCGGGTGTCCGGGTGGGTCATGGGGTACGCCCTAAGATGATTTTGGAGGGTGGAATTCCAAAAATCGTTGAATAATTTGAAAATGGGCAGCTACATCGAATCAGCGTGACAACGTCTAATACCAGTGGCTGCTCCTGGATTCAAAGAAATGCGTTCTTCAAATTACAAATTCAAAAACGTGCTCATTTGATCGACATTTTGTTAGATTTAATGTTAATTTGCATGCACGAGTTCTATGAATTTTGAAAAATCAAAACGACCAAACATGTGATATAATTTCCAGATAAGTTTAGGGCTTCACATAATTGACCGTCATAGAATAATAATAAATAATTAAAATATAAAAAGATTAAGAGCAAATTATTCTTTATTTATATATAATTATCAAAAAATAAAAATAAAAATTGAATAGAGAGAGAGAGAGAGTCGGTCAAAGCTTGAAATTGAACCCAGGTCCTGCTATCCAGTTAGAGCCGAGGCTAGCGGTGTATATTTCCAAATCCACGCGTGATCTCAGTTTTTGTATTCGATAGTCAACGTCAATCCTACTTTTCTGTTTTCGGATTCATCCCTGTCACCCATTTTCAAGCTTTTTGCTTTACTGCGATATGATCGACAATGGCTACGGCGACGTAATCAAGGAACCCTTTGTAATGGACGGAGAGATTCACTGTAAAACCAATTGAAAGTATGAACGGACGACGGCGGCGGCGACCATGATGGAAGACAGGGTCAGAGTTAGGTATGGGGGAGGGAAGTTACAGAGGAAGATTTTGTCTGATCTATGGCTTATGGGCCCGTCAAAGCCTTTGACGGGCTTTACTGGTTATATAATCCACACCAACTTTCTAAAATTGCGTCTCTATCTTCACCACCTTCCGATTTTCACCTCCAATGGTGGAACCAGTGGTCGTTTCTTGTTTTATAATTACTGTCGTGTTTACATATTGGAAGCCTGCTTAGAAACTTTACCTTCCTGGTTTCCACTGACTCTCGGTTTCTTTTTTGTTTTTGACTCTCGTACAGTTGATTGAATCTGGTTTTTTTCTTCTTTTTATGTCGCAGAATGTCCGCCATTTGTGTTTCTTATATGAGCTTCAGAAGCCGTCCTTGAGAGGTCTCACCTTCTTCAAAAGCCCATTTCGAGTTACTATTTTGGTTGGGGATAAAGTTTTTGTGTTGCAGAAGGGTTTTTGAGGTATGAGAAACGCCGAGGCTGGTAAACCGTTTGATTATTCCGGCCGGTCGGAGGCGGAAATGGGTGTTAGAGGCGACCGGAAGGCTTTTAGTGGGCCTCTGATTTCACCCACCGCCCGCAACAGGCCGGCGACCAAGAAGAACGCGAAGTTTAACCTCTCTCCGTCTGCTAACTCCGGCGAAGACGATTCCGGCTATGTGGAGATAACGCTCGACATCCGCGACGATTCTGTTGCCGTCCATAGCGTTCAGACCGCCGCCGGCGGCGACGGAGCAACACACGAGGACCCCGAGCTGGCGTTTTTGGCGAGAAGAACTCTGGAGAAGAAATCCTCCTCTTTCCGGTCATCGTTGCTTCAGACAACTTCTTCTCACATCAAGCAAGTCTCTCAGGAGCTTAAACGCTTCACTTCTCTCTCTAAACGACAGTCCACCCGCCGCTTCGACAGAAACAAATCAGCGGCCACGCATGCCTTGAAGGGGCTTAAGTTCATCGCCGGAAAAACCGGCGGAGCCGCGGCGGCCGCCGGGTGGCCGGCGGTGGACAAGCGCTTTGACGATCTCACCGCTTCCACCAACGGCCTTCTTCCCTCTTCCTTGTTCGGCGAGTGTATTGGTAAAGCAAATCCAAATTCAATCTAATTTACAATCCAAATTACGTTGAAATTATGAAATTCTCACCAATCGATTCGGGTTTTTACAGGGATGAACAGAGATTCCAAGGAGTTCGCCGTCGAACTCTTCCGCGCGCTTGCTCAGCGCCGCCACATCTCCGGCGATTCGATAAACAAATCCCAGCTCAGGGAATTCTGGGAGCAGATCTCCGACGACAGTTTCGATTCAAGGCTGCAAACATTTTTCGACATGTGAGTAAAAAAAATGCCGGAAAGTTTGTAAGCTTATATGTGATTTCTGAGTTTATCCGGCGACTTCCATTTTTACCGATTGAAGCTCAGCTGTTCTTTCTGAACTTTCAGGGTGGATCGGGACGCTGATGGAAGAATTACTGAAGAAGAAGTGGAAGAGGTAACTCCATATCTAACAAACTACACAATCAAGGAAACAATTTCAAAGAAAACGTTAAAAAATGTTGTTTTTTTTTTTGCAGATTATCAGTCTGAGTGCTTCAGCCAACAAGCTTTCCAACATTCAACAGCAGGCAAAAGAGTATGCTGCATTGATCATGGAAGAGCTAGACCCAGGCAATCATGGGTACATCATGGTTTGTCTCAAAAACATTCTCATGTTCGATTTTCAATCTGACTCCATTCTTATCCAAAACTCCGAATTCTTCTAAAACAGGTCTACAATTTGGAGACCCTCTTGCTTCAAGCTCCAAACCAGTCGGTGAGAGTGAGCGATAGCCGGGTTCTGAGTCAGCTACTGAGCCAAAAGCTCCGACCAACACAAGAGACCAACCCGATTTCCAAGTGGTACGAAAGGGTTAAATACTTTGTTCTCGATAACTGGCAGAGGTTGTGGGTCATTTTGCTCTGGCTCGGTATTGTTGGTGGCCTTTTCGCGTACAAGTTCGTGCAGTATCATAACAAAGCTGCATTCGACGTAATGGGCTATTGTGTTTCGGTCGCCAAAGGCGGGGCGGAAACGCTTAAGTTCAACATGGCCTTGATTTTGCTACCTGTCTGTCGTAACACGATTACATGGCTTAGAAACAAAACGAAATTGGGCACCGTTGTCCCCTTCGACGACAACCTCAATTTCCACAAGGTATGAATGCATGATCCGTAATTGATGGTGTTCGAGAAGTTTGGTTTGGTTTTTTGACTGCATTGATGATATTTCGATAGGTCATTGCTGCTGGAATAGTAGTCGGGACCGGACTCCATGCGGGGGCTCACTTAACGTGCGATTTCCCAAGACTTCTTAGTGCGAGCGAAGAAAAGTACGAGCCGATGATACCGTATTTTGGCGAACAACCGACGAGTTATTGGTGGTTCGTGAAAGGAGTAGAAGGGGTAACAGGCATTATAATGGTGGTTCTTATGGCCATAGCATTTACATTAGCCACTCCTTGGTTTAGAAGAAACAAGCTTAGTCTCTCCAAACCCCTTCAGAAGTTGACCGGTTTTAACGCCTTTTGGTACTCGCACCACATGTTCATCATCGTTTATGCTCTGCTAATCGTTCACGGGATTAAACTTTACCTCACGAAGATTTGGTATCAGAAAACGGTCAGACTCTTGAATGTGTTTTTGACGAGGCGAATGGATAGAATGATCGTTGTTTTTAACTTTTTCTTATCGTAATCGCAGACTTGGATGTATTTGGCAGTTCCTATTCTTCTATATGCTTGTGAAAGGTTGGTTAGAGCTTTTCGATCGAGTATCAAACCGGTCAAGATTCTTAAGGTGATTGATTTCTGTCTTTTGGTCCTCGGGATTTTGAAACGCGCTGACATTGCCAATGTTTTTTGTGTCATTTAAGGTTGCTGTCTATCCCGGAAATGTTCTTGCATTGCACATGTTGAAGCCGCAAGGCTTCAAGTACAAGAGCGGGCAGTACATGTTTGTCAACTGTGCAGCGGTTTCCCCATTCGAATGGTAAAATTCAAACCTTGATTTTCTTTTTCTTCTACGGCATATGTTCGAATCGAAAGTAAAGTGAGTATTGGTATGAACAGGCACCCTTTTTCGATAACTTCGGCTCCAGGAGACGACTACTTAAGTGTTCATATTCGGACGCTCGGTGACTGGACCCGACAGCTGAAAACTGTTTTTTCCGAGGTTCGCATTGGTTCGATTCAGTCCACATTCTTGGTTTCGATTCGGAGATGTGAAAATGAATTTTATTTTGGTCAGGTGTGTCAGCCTCCGGCAGCTGGTAAAAGCGGACTACTCCGAGCCGAATTCAGACAAGGAGTAAATCCCGGTCCTAAGTAAGCTAAATTTTCAAAAGTTGTGTAGATTCGTTATTAATAATGAATGAAACCGAACTTATCGACGAAATGTCATTTCCAGATTCCCGAAGATACTCATCGACGGCCCGTACGGAGCCCCGGCACAAGACTACAAGAAATACGATGTTGTCTTGCTGGTGGGTCTTGGAATCGGAGCAACTCCGATGGTGAGCATCGTCAAAGACATCATCGATAACATCAAGTATCGAGAACAAGAGGAGGCAGAGGCGGTCGAGCATGGAGCACAGAAGAACAACCGGACCGGGAAAGAATTTAGGACGAGGAAAGCCTACTTCTACTGGGTGACCCGAGAGCAGGGCTCGTTCGAGTGGTTCAAAGGAATAATGAATGAGGTGGCCGAAATGGACGATAAGGGCACGATTGAGCTGCACAACTATTGCACGAGCGTGTACGAGGAAGGAGACGCGAGATCGGCTCTCATCGCGATGCTTCAGTCGTTGCACCATGCGAAAAACGGAGTCGACGTGGTTTCCGGGACTCGAGTTAAATCGCACTTTGCCAAGCCCAATTGGCGCCAAGTTTACAAAAAAATCACTCTTCAGCACCCCAACTCAAAAATCGGTGAGTCGAGGCCTCAAGTTCGAGTTTCGGCACAGTTAAACTAACGTTATTTTCTGCACTCAATCATAAATTTTTCATCGATTTCAAATTTACAATGATCAATGTTCTTGTTTGACAGGCGTGTTCTACTGTGGAGCGCCGGCGCTGACGAAGGAGCTGAGGCAGTTAGCATCGGATTTCTCGCACAAGACCTCGACTAAGTTCGATTTTCACAAGGAGAACTTCTGAAAACCGAGACGTGGAGGGCCCGCCCGAGCTGGATCGGAAAAACAGGATGAGAAAAGTTAGCCAAATGGGTGGAAGCACGATCAAAACTTCAAATCCACCCAAAACAGATGGTGTGGAACATCATGATCAAATGGACAGCCACTCCCATTTTCTTTTTTAGCTCTCTTTTTCATCACATTTGTTAGTAAATATGGTGTATTATAGCCCACTTTTTCTCAAATAATAGAATTTTATATTTGTTTTTGTAGAATTAAATATTTTATTTTTTCTTAATATGATATAGAAATGGTGTTATTCTCCACTGCTGTCTGGTTGAATCTTCGACGGCTCATCATCGAGATCTCTCGTTTTTTTCAACACGTTTAGTTGATATGCTCCTTTACCTGAATTCTATTTAGGTCGACTTGAAACCCGTGTTACGAGATAAAAGAGAAGTCGACAAATAATCGAAAAACTCGGACTTGTAAGCCCTAATCGAGATAAACTCAAAAACCCTAAATTTTTAATGTATGTTCGAGTAGCAACAAGTGAGTTTTTCTCGTTTCGGTCGGTTTAAAGTGTTTTACGCGATAAATTTCGAGTCTTTTTTCGGTCAATTCTCACATAAAAATAAGGTTATCTCCTCTGAAATCTAAACAAAATTTGAAGGTCAAACATGAAGATGACATACCAGCATTGGAGTCTTCGTTTAGAAAATTCAAAATTGAGGAAAGTCTCGGATGAACACGCAATTAATATTTCCATGCAATAATCAATAATGCATTCAAGCGTTACGTGGTTGAAATCTGCATGTAGCAGCCAAAGGTAGTTGAAGTTAGAATTCAAATGGTTTATGGCCAAGTCAGACGGTTGGTCAATCTCGGGTTTTTTCTACACGGCTTGATCGGTCACCGGAGTCAAACCGGGATCCAAAATCTTACCAAAAAATGTGAAGTTTGTAATGAAGCTATAAACGTCATAATAATGAACCTTTTTTTGTGGAGAGGACGGTCAATTTCATCTTACTTGGTGGCTTGATCGTGTCAAAGAGTTGTAAACTGCATGCTGAAATAGTTCCAAATGTGTGAATAATGAGTTTGGTAACCTACCCCCAACCACCCACTTTCCTTTATCACCTGCCAGTGGCCGCCCTCTCTCCGGCGGTGCCGGAGCTCGAACTAGCTCCGGCGAGGTTCTCCCTTGTTCAACTATGCACATTGTTTGTACTTGGTGTATACCTAATTGAACCGAGAGTTTGTCTTGTTAAAAACTGAAGCCGAGCTGTAAAAATTCAACTTGATTTTAAACAATATCCGAGCACGGTTTTGGTTGGTGGGTTCGATCCCATTAGAGGTGAAGCGAAACCAAACAGAACCGGACCAATCCAACCCGAGACTTCTCTTCGTCACATCCGAGTTATGGCCATTATAATTGCACCTAGGACCTACAAAAGACAAAGCATCAAAGATTACTCAATCATGGGGATTATGAACAATCATTTCCTCTTCAAAAGTGAAATATCATGTGTTAATCCACTATCTCCTCCAACGTTACCTGATTTCATCAGAAATGTTTTGATTACAAAAGAACATACTGAGCTAATCTCGAGATATGATATTTCTGATTCGTTAAACCTTTTATGCAACGAAAAATCATTGAATAATACCTGTAGACTTGCTGCTCTGCGCATTTGAAGAGCTATTCTTACATTTTAATGGCCTTCACTCTTCAGTCTGTATCCAGACCCTCCAATCTCAGGTCCAATCCAATCACTGAAAACTTTCTTGGCTGCTAAAGTTGGGACCATACAAAAGTTAATGGAGTTTCAACAAAAGTCTCCAACCTCATAAATTGAGTGTAATGGGGCTGTAAAAGCCATAAGGGTAGTATAGTGTGGCCTAATAGATCAGCCAGTGACGATAATACTACATGTATGAAATAATTTAACTAAAAAAACATATATTAACTCAACTATTTACGATTCATCATCATAATTGAATTGTAGTCATAGTATAAAATTTAATTTACATCACAAATCATAAGCATCGAACTTGCCATTGCAAGTCAATAAAACTACCTTCTAAGCTAAACAATCTGTATGTTTATTTTATACCAACTAAGCTACGCCTGGAGACAGCAACAACCCAGCGTGGGAACGTTCGAAACATTTGAAATACAAGAATCGAAAAAAAGTTAGCTTCATTGAACCTTTTTCATGTCCTCATCGGCATCTGAGATGCCGCTAGAGTACTTTTTGATCCTCCAAGATATCAGAATGCTTGATGAAATACCAAGTAATGGAAAAAGGTAAGACCAAATTTGAGATTTGCTCGAGGCAGAGGATGAAGCAACAGCAGCACTGGCGAGGCTACCAATTGAGATGTTCTGTAGTATCATAGGAAAACCTCCGAATATAGTTGGAAGTAGAAAATCTATTACATAGCCAACTCTTGTGGCAGCTAGTGCATAATTTATGACGTAGGAAGGCATTGGAGAAAATCGAGCGAGGAGTACGAATTTCCAACCATCTTTCTCCACTCCTCTAGAAAGGAGATGGAAGTATTTATTCCTTTGGGCCCATTCCATTGCTGATCTTGAACTCCTGAATATCATCCTGTAAATATGAAAATGGTGAATACAAAATCCAAGAGATTAAAACAGCATATGCAAATACCTTGCATCATATTGTGTAGAAAGAAAATTAAATATCCAGTCATAGACTGCAACAGTAAAATTGTTAAAAAGGATGTTACAGAAATACTTTGCATATAGATCCAATTCAAACGTTGGAATTAAGTGCAGGAATAAACGTTAATATACCTTCTCATGCAACAAATTAAGATCATAAAGATTTCAATATATTTTGCCATTTTGGGGAGCCCACGACCATATTAGACTCATATCCAAATTTGGGAAAACTCAAATTCCAAATAAAACGAAGAAGAGGAGCAACGGGAGATTAGCTTTAAAATCGAAATGAAAAAATTTAGAAACAGAAAGAACTTATGAAAATATAGATAATTGGACTAAATGTGAACAAGCACTCTCTTTGAAGCATTACTTTAAATCCTTTTATAGAGTTCTACAAGAGCAAATACAAAACTTAAATAAAATAAGAATTAAATAAAAGAGGAACTTAAATGGAATTGAAGTATGTACTTCATCAATTCTCCCTCTTGAAGAAAACTTGACTTCTAGTTTTGTGAATATAAAATAACTTCTCCTTGATAGAATAATAGTTTGCTATTTGCTGCTTCAAAAATCAAGTTAGTGAGTACCATAACACACTTTAAAATTTTTATCTTATTTCACGGCATTTGTTATTTATGGTACTTCGGTGTTGAAAAAAGATATATTTTGGAGGTTGGGAAAACTCATCATATATGTCCAACATCCAAGTATATTTGTTCAACGACGCACTTGAGTCGTTTAGAAAATACCACTAGTCTCATATCACATCACCATCAACAAAAAATCCTTACAGGAAGTATTAGGCATTGGATTGAAAGGAGAGGAATTGAATAAAACCGCATCTTAGAGTCTTAATTCATAACTAGGTCATGCCATTACATGACTCTATGATATGCAAGTCTACTCGTGGATTGTTTGCTGTCTTTTGGGATAAAAGATGACTATTGTCGATCATCATCACAAATTAGAGAAGATAGATACGCATACTTACAGTGGAAAGTTAGTGTTAGCAGCTGCATTAGGTATTAAGAAACATCATATGTTTTTCATTGATCAAAAACATCTTCATCTTCATAAAAATGCTATTTTTGAACTGTCTTCCATAGTTTTTTGGTACTTCTGATGAATAGTTTCATCTCGTTCCATTAAGTCATCACAACATAGAATAATTCATAAATAAAAATAACAGTATTAATCGTAAAAAAAGGATATAATTATGATAGGAAACTAACAAAGTAAGAAACTAATAAGGTAAATATGAAAATCAAATAAAATTAAAAAAAAACTAATAACATAACTGAAAAAGGAAGGAAAAAGTAAATGAAAAACTCTGAATCTATTTCTACTGTTATCATATTAAATCAATTCAATGGAAGGATAACACTGGCAACGATGGAAGAACTCTCTGTATGAATACTCCACAGGTATCAATATCAAATTCAAACCCTATGACACTGAGTTATTAACTGAACATGCATAATGTCACAACACTTTTCATCAGAGCAGAGTTACTGAATCATCCACCCACTTCAATAACTTCTGAATTAGGAATATAAAGGGTTAACTGTAATTCAACCATCCCACCGAAAGCAGCTGCTTTCGTAATCCTAAACTATGAAAGCAGGCACCAATGACAGTCAAATAACTGAAAATAACGAGCTGAAAGATAAAAAAATGAAGACCTGCCGACCCAGAAAGAGAGGGACGCGCCAAGAACCTTGGCAGAGAAAACGCAGAGCACAGCAGGGAAGAACCCGAAAAGCAAAGAGGCCGCAGCCTCGAAAAAAACGGCATAAGGCAAGCAGAGAGCAATTGTGAGAGTATGGACGGCAACATAGGCCGGCATCGCCCAAACTCCGAGACGATCCGACCATTCTCCGAGGAGCTTCAGACCGGAATCCCGATCGATCTCCCAACCATAACGCTTACACAGCTCCCTCGAAACTCCAAGTATTCCGACGATTGC
The DNA here is from genome assembly GCA_003255005.1 of Begonia fuchsioides. Lineage (NCBI taxonomy): Eukaryota > Viridiplantae > Streptophyta > Magnoliopsida > Cucurbitales > Begoniaceae > Begonia > Begonia fuchsioides. The sequence goes on along the minus strand of QAOC01038218.1, from coordinate 1,058,525 downwards.
AGCTAGTTTCCACCATCGTCCCCACCTCGCCACCATTTTTTGTTTTGTTTCCGGTGATCTGAATCAAGTTTCAGACTTTTGTTCAGCACTCGGACGACTAAAGCCCTGATCTACAATGGCATCTCAGCCTCGTCGTTGGGTCGGGTCGAACTGCCCCGACGGAAACTGATCAAAGGTCTGGTTATTGTCAGGCAAGTTTGGCTGTGGACTAGAACACGGGCTTAGTTCAAGGCCTATTATGTATATTTAAAAATAATATAATATTATGTCAATAAAATAAGAAATTTACATTTTTAACCTATACTTTAATGAGTCAAATTATAATTAATGTAATAAATATTATAAATAATTATCTTAATTTTAACATATTAAATACCTTTTAACTAGAAAAATCAGAATTAAACACATTACAAAATATGTTAAAATGGTAAACCTACATTACTCATAAAATACACATGAATTGAGGCTAATACTAAATTTTCTTTCTTATTGTACATGTTGACGTGTCGAATTGTGATTTGTGTAATAAATATAATCAGCTGTTATTTTAATTATATTACATTAAATACATTTTAACTAACTAATTATAACTCGATATGCCAGCTTGTACAGTAAAAAAATATACTAATAAGTTAAATTTAATAATATTAATTAACAAGAGCAATAATATAGATTGCTCTATAGTCTTAAACATTAATTATTTAATAAAGGTTCAAACCTCGTCATATGTTCAAGACAAGGCTAATTTAACTCTAAGTAAGGTCTAAGCTTTTCAACTTTTGTGGAATTAATTTAATAATAACGGGTTGTCACGCCCATCTAGAGACCACGAAATAAAGATAGTTTATTTATTAGAAAATGCACGTAGGATCTTGACAATTTGGTAGCCAATGCTTTGTGCCATGAATTTGAATTTGGTCATCCGTTCAAAACGATATTTCAATTTATCAATTATGGACGTATTATTAAAATAAACAAAATTCAATTCAACGGTGGACACAACATTCAAACCCAAGAGAAGCCAAGTGATATTTACTCTTCTTTAGTATGTTAATGTCACTTATTAGTATTTGTCGCAAAAAACAAGTATAACTATTTAGAGAGTAAATAAATGGTAATAAATAGATGAGGATTTAGGAGAGAGAAAGTGAGTAAGAGAGAGAAAGGGTTGGACCGGAGAGGGCGGGGTTTCAAGGTTCAAAAAAGGGTAAAAGCTAAAATAGGGCTGCAATGGCGTCCCCGAAAAGCAAGAACAAAGTCTCAGTCAAACAATGCAGTCAAACCGTCAAACTTGGCAATCCACAACTCTTTTTTTCCTCTTCTTCCTCGCCAGAAGAAGAATAACCCAGCTCTCTCTCTCTCTCTCTCTCTGAATGCTGGTTCTACTTTCTCTGAGATTCAAGCTCTGAGATTCGAGAGCCATGGGGATCAAGTTGTTTAGCCGGCACTCTGTCCCCTTTTCCTGTTTCCATTTGCTGGGTGCCCACATTTCCTGCGCGCATCTCGGGGAGGAGCACCGCCCCGTCGCCACCGTCAAGCTCATCCGATGGGACGGCACCGTCAAGATCTACGACCACCCAATCCACGTCTCCGAGCTGATGCTCGACCATCCCAAGCATCTCGTCTGCCGCTCCGACGCCTTCTACATCGGCCGGAAAATCCAATCTCTCTCCGGGAGCGATCAGCTCCAGCTCGGCCACAAGTACTTCCTCCTCCCCCAGCACCTCTTCCACTCCGTCCTCTCTTTCGTCACCGTCGCCTCCTTCTTCGCCGCCTGCTCCGACCACCAGCAGCAGCAGAAGAGCCTCCTTCTCAAAAAGGCCGCCGCCTGCCAGCAGCCGTTCCACATCCACAAATCTCCATCTGGGTGCCTGAGTATTCGCGTCTCCGACGAGTTCATCTCCCAGCTACTAGAAGACGGCGACGCCGACTCGGCGGCGGAAGAGAAAATGAGCGGTTCTCTCTGCACGACGCCGCATTTACTCAAGGAGTACGCGCAGCTAGTGAGATCTCGGCAATGGAAGCCGAAGCTGGAGACCATTAAAGAGAAGGACAACAAGAAGCATCCATCGTTCAAAAATCTCAATCCGGCCTTCAAGGCAATCTACAGATGAGGATTAAAAACATGATTTTTAGTTTCTTTTTAAGTGCCGATTTCAGAGCTGTATGTATCAACCAGAGTGTTCTGGGATTTTGAAATATAGTCAGAAATAATAACACAAGTTCAATCAAAGTACCCAAGAAATTATCTCACGAAAATTCTCATCGTTTTAGAGTTATGAACGAGTAAATTATCTGCAGACTGTATTACAAGCTAACCCCGGGAGTTCTCCGAACTGGGTTTGCAAGAATCGAGGTTAGAGGTGAACAATATCTGAATCTGGCTTATTATTAGTTGGAAATTGGTCGAAAATGGCAGCAAAGGCTGTCTTTGGCGTTGCTTATTGCCACTGCGATAGCCCATTGATGAAAATGGACAAAATAAGAGTCAAAGAGGCACAGCTCCCACGCATCACATCACATGTATTGCGTGTGTTTACCCACGAACCAATATTAAACAGTTTGTTCTTATTTCAACGCGTGCGTCTTGTCTACCCCACACGTGAACAACCCAAGTTCCAAAATTGGTGAATTTGTGGATAAGATGATTCAACATGTTTTCGAATCTACAACCGACGGCAAAACATTGAAAATATATTCGAGAACGACAATGTATATCCTTTCGACGCACCCTTTCAGTTCAGACACATCTACAGATCTGGGCATTTCAAGCATCCACAGATTTCTTGCTGCTCCAGTGATTTAACCAATGCCCACCAACTGTTCGACGAAATTCCTGAATGGGGACTAATGCAAGAAACAGTTTTGCTGCAAAAGAAGAATTAAACTCCATTGATATTTACACACTGCAAGTTGAACTCGAGAAACATAAAACATCATTGCGGATACAAATCAACAGCAATTAGATCCATTTCACTCTAACAAAGCAGCCATGAAACCAAATGTTTCCTTTTCTCGGACCTGATTTCGCGCACCCTTTTGGTAAAAAGAACGTATACCAAGATATGAGGAAAGCATTAACAGCAAGATCTCTGGAGCATAAAAAAGGATGCAACGGGTTGATTTCAAATTTCAATACCAATGGCGGCTATGGGCTGAGAAGTCAGGATTTTGAGGTTCTCAAATACCCTTGTAATTTGGGTTGTCGATAAGAGGAGCATGCCGTTTGCGTTTATAGGCAGGGTTTCTCTTCATTGGTCTTCTTCGTCTTCCCAATCTTCCGGGTCATCCATTTCCTCTGGCTCATCGTCTAGCCATCCTTCTGGCTTCACAGCTTCTGCATCTTCTATCTCCACGGCGCTTCTTCTTCGTCCCAATCATGATTAATGTTAGGGTTCATCTGATTAATGTTAGGGTTCATCTTGGATCAGTTTATTTTAAATATAAATAATTATTTATTATATTTGATAAACTTTAACCGTGTCAGTGACAAATTTGACCAGTCAAATCATGGATTTGAGGTAAAAAATTTGCTATTTCCATTTTTAACATGTCATGTAGTCATTCATTAGTTAGAACTGAAAGCAGACATCTTGGATGGTACTAAATAAATAATCTCGTACTTTGGAAACGAGGTACGATAATCATTCGATAAAGGATTTCAACTGATTACAGGCACAGACACGAGCACAAATGGCCACGTTATTCCAAGCCTAAGGCTTGACAAGATCAGAGCCCGGCTGCGTTTACTGGAAATCGGCCATGGGAGAGGAAAAGCTCAGAAGCAGTAGACTCTGACTGGGGTTTAGAAACAGCCTTCTTCTCAAAACAGTACACGGGGGCTTGCCATTTCAGGTCTTCGAGCACAGCTCCGACCTCAAAAGTCATCACATGAGCTTCCCGCCCTGCAACTTAGAAATCCCACGTCGAATCAGAAGAACCAAAATCGAAAAACAAAGATGAAAAAAGAAAGAGATGTGGGTATAAAAAACCCAATGAACAGGCCTCTTCGACACCACGTCTTCGTAGTACCAAAGGAATTCCACCTTCTCCCAGACATTGCAGAGAAACCCGTCGACGTGACGGCGACCGAGGTAGTTAGCGCCGGCCAGCCAGTCCGGCCGGAGAATACCCACTTGGAACTGAGTGGTGGAGCACTCTCCGGTGGAGCCAAGGGTGTAGAAGAAGGAGGTGCCATTGTTCCACTCAAGGTCGTACAGAAGCCTACCCTGCTGCGCCTGTATGATGTTGAAGTTTCTGCCATTGGGCCAGTCGTACCAGAGGTCGATCAGCTCCAAAGACCCGCTCTTGTTCATGAACAGCACGGCGTGGAATTGCAGAGGCCATGACGCCGGAACCGGATCGGAGGAGCAGTAGACGGAAGCGACGGCGATGAAGAGGAGGCAGACGACGGCGGGTTTGGACGACATCGGCGGAGCAACCAGCCACAGACGAGAAACGAAGATAGAGCGTGGTCGGCGATGGTTTATCCTAGATACTGAGCTTTACGTCTGGACTTACCTTATCAACTTTAGCCTTCTTCAAATTCGGTCCACATTTGTTGTTTTTGAGCCGAATCACTTGTTAAACCATGGGTTCCGGTCTAGTTAATCAAAGGTTATACTCTAGTTTCTTTCGTGTTAAGAACCCGCCACGAGTCGCACAAGACCGAACCAATATCTTTTTTTTTTCGAACCCCTATCTCAAAGTGTCATATGAGCGGAGCACGCTAGTTAAACTCAATTTTTGAACTTGAAAGCTCGAACAGACTTGGTAACTAAACTCGCCAGCCGAGCACGCTAGTTAAAAAGCTCGATAACATCGATGATCTCAACAAATTCAAGAGCGGAAACTAGGTATTTCTTTTGAGGAAAACTCGTTGAGCTCCACTCCATAAGCTCAACAAATTCAACTTGAAAAGCCCGATAACATCGTCGATCTTGACTCTTTCAGGTTTGCCTCGATCTAGGTAGCTCTTTAACACATCTACCACTGCGATGGATAGTCCAAAAGTAAGGATGAGCATGGATTAGTTTGTGTGTTTTTTAACCAATTGAAACAAATCTAATTGATTTTTGATTTGAAGTTTTGAACCAAAGACCAACCCAAACCCGAAATTTATTTTCCTACCGACCCAAAAATTTATTCTTTAGTTTGGGCCTGTTGTGATTTTTTTTATATTTTTATTTAAATTTTAAAATAATATGCCTTTTAATTTAGTTTTTATATTAGTTTTAATTGAAAATTCTATAAAAACTATTTTTAATAGAACTTTTTATTACATTTAATCAAAACATAAAAATCAACAAATAAAAACTATTTTTATAAGATTTTTTATTTAATGTCTAATTTAATATCAATTATTGGGTTTAATTGATTTTTCGGGTTGACCAAAAAAATTCAAAACTCGACCCAAACCCGTTAATTAAAAATCAAAACCGACGCAACCGCAAAAAGAAATTCCACCGACTCGATCCCCAATCGATTTAATCCAGTTCCACCCGAATCGAAATCGACCCATTTTGACACAGGGTGAGCACGTGCCAATTCAACGAGGTTCCACCCCAAATCGAAACCAAGCCTACACTCTAAAAATTTTGGAACAGAATCCACCGAGTTTGGGCACCAGAACCGAGCCAGACCGAATTGGGCATTTAGGGCTGGAAGAAACAAACCCATCTATGGAATTATGATCTAAAGGCGAGGCTAGGGTTTTGATTACAGCATCCCACGTATGATCTTGATTTACAGAGGTTGAAGTTGAAGCAATTCCAAAAGTTAGCCCCCCCTCCGTTGGAGCATCCTTACCGTTCCTGCCTCGACATGTCGCTTCTAACGTCGTCTTCATCCTCCCCACCTTCGATTACCCTAAAACTGTCTGCAATCGAACGGGTCTTTTCTTCAGATGCGAAAAGCTTCTCCCCCATTCAATTTCCTTTGTCATTTCTGCAACCCCAGCAGAGATAGGGTTTTGTAGTTCTTCAAGGCCAGGAAACAGCATGGGCCATGGCGCAGAGTCCTCTCGCTTTCCCTTCGGACGCCACAGTCAAACGACCTTATCCGAAAGTAACGCAGGAAAAAAAAACCAGAGGAGAGAGAAAGCGATAGAGCGAGAATGTAATCTCAGTCGTGAAAATGCAGTCGTGTGCTAGGTTTTTTTTTAATCAGGGACAGCTAAAAGGTTTCGTCTTTTTGCACCAGCAAACACGTGCGCAGTTGTTTTCTGTCACATCTCCATGGGGCGAGAAGCTGAGAGAGACTTTCGAATATTGGAACCATTCATCGCCATTAATGGAGGAGAAATGAGAGAAGAATTATCTACCCTTTTTGTCTATGGTGCTGCCTCGACTGCACAGTTTTTTTTTATCTTCTGCCATGGCTGCTCCCTTCTGTCCTCATTACGAAGTTGTCTACTGGCTCTTGTCTACCTCTTCTTCCTTCTCCAGCGTCGTGGCTGCTCCTTGGCCTTTCCCTTAACCAAATCTTCTTCACACTGTTTGAATACGCCATTGCTTTGCTCATCGCGATCCTCTTCGTAATTCTATCCCCGACAGTACCCAGAAGCTCTCTGAACAAGTTTCATTAGCTTCTCTAATGTTTTCAGTTTTCACCCTCTGGTATTCTCATGATTTACTGCACTGGGTTTCGATTTTTTTTTAGTCTACAGTTCTACTCATCGTTCTTCCTTCCGAAATGTGTTTAGGAAAACCCCAACTATCAGACAGCGACAGTGAAAAGACAGATCCATGACATGTCGATTTCTTCCACGGCTGGCCGTCAAAATTCAATGAACAGAACATTGTCTCGACTCCTTTTTGCTTTGATTTTACGTCGAAGTAGAATGTGTTTTAAATTGGTGGGTCAACGGCTTATCATCACCCTGATTCCTGGCCATTGCCGTTCTTCAACATGCAAACAAGAACACGATGTAAGAAACTAAATGCACGTTCTTTCTGAATATTTTTGACAGTCAAGCATTAATGATCAGAAAGAAATCTGATCAATGGTCTAGTTCCAGTTACAGACACAGTTCGAAGGATACACAGTCGACGGGAAAAAGTAGAACACAAACTAATAGCAGAAATGAAAATAAAACTGGAAAGATCTGACAAGAACTGTCTCATTATTTTGCGTTGTTGACCATTTTGTACGGCTCCCAGAAGGGTGTTTTCCGGCTGAAGAATCTTCCGACCGCCGTCGAATCAAGAATTCGAACGGCTTTTTCCGATTTGATGCATCTGGGCGTCTTGTATTGATTCACAGAAGAGCCTTGGAAGACGCAGAAATCCATTAACATGTCGAAACCTCCATGTTTAACCACCCTTATCTCCAATGGCCCAATTGAGTTGTCCTTCTTCCTGCACCTTCTGTACACAGAATCCAAACTTTCTTCCACCTTTGAACAGCATTCTTCCATTACAGCACAGTCAAGCTCCGGAGCTTCATCGCTACCCTTCTTTTTCACCTCCCAGAAGAGCACGTAATGGCCGGGGATGGAGGAGGTGTCTGCATAGCTTGTGTACTCAGTCAAGAGAAAGCCAAGTGACTCAATCAATGGCTTAGCTTTCGTCACTGCGTTTAAGAGATCATCCTCGTTCGTCTTGTCTGTGTCGATGCTCAACACGACGTTTCTCCGATGAATAAACCGGAACTGAGGAGCATTGTTGAAGAATCCGGTCGCCATTAGAATATCACCCACTCTATACCTGTACAGACCTGGGCAAAAGGGTTTGCGTTAATATCCAAAGCTAATATTCAAAGATAGAAAAGATGTGAGAACAAATTTTCACCTGTGAAAGTCGTGACGACGAGTTCATAATATTTCCCGATTTCGACATCGACGAGCTCCACCGGCTCCGGCGTTCCTTTACGATCAACAGCCCCATTGCACTGTTCATTATCATGGATTTTGGCTACGGGCAAAAACTCGAAGAATGCCATGTTTGGAAGCAGAGTGTAAGAGACGTCAGAAGGGCTACAAAGTGGGTTAAAATTGATGCCAAAATAGCACTCAGAAGAAGCGTACATGGTGGAGACCAACGGCAGCCCACCGCCGTAGAATTCAAGGGTTTCAATATATTGCGCCATTGAGCCAGTAACGATAACCTCGATATACTTACTTCTCGGCCAAAGCTTTTTAATGATTCCCTCCCACGATTTCCCACACTCATACTGAATCAAATCAGCCAGATCTTCGTTGGGTTTGTCCAGAATTAAAGAAACAGCTTTTCTGCATCTGGGGTCGGTGATCCAATCGCTGATAAGACCTGTTCTTATGTTTCTGCAAAGTTCTTGCCAGTAATCTTGCAAGAACTTGATAGCTCGAAGAAAGGCAGAAGCGAAAACTGCGCCCACTCGAAGGACTTCTTCTCTTTGCGCTAATCCACAGAGCAATTGGCAGTACATGCTTTGTTTGCTGTCTTCGCAAAGAATGGTCTCATCGGGGCTCGTGTAGACGTTGTATTTGTTGTACGGCCGGTTCGTAAACTTTTTGCTCTTGTAGTAGCTTGTTAGAACCGGCCGGGCTTTCAGACCTGACGGAGTGGCGATTTCCGGCTTGATGAACAGAAGGTACATTGCTTTTCCTTGGTCCAATCCATCTACGTACCTGAAAAGTAGAAGTTTTTGTATAAACCCGTGATTTTTTCGCACTGTTTTATTCGAAGATTTGAGTTTAAAACTTATCATTTTCTCTCACTTGTTCATCACCGGAATCAGCAGGTTGTAGAAGAAGGTTTTTCTCTCCAAATCCTCCGCCGTCGAAGGCATCAGCTTCGGCTGCCCCCCTGAAGTTCCGGAGCTGAGTGCAATATGAAACTGAGTTTAGTGGAAAAAAGGACAGGAATACATTGAGTGTTTTAAGAGTCGCCATTGTTGAGTTTACAGACCTGGTGAGAAGCTCGGTGATGGGCTGAGCTGAGATTATGTTCGATGGCTCCCCGTTAGAAATTCGTTGGATGTAATGCTTGATATCTTCGTAGTTGACGATCGGAACCTTCTGTTTAAACTCTTCCTTCGTTGTAGGCTGGCCATCGAAGAATTTATTCAGATATTCAGTGTCGCAATTTTCCGACAGTATCTTCTCTATCACCCCCTCTTGGATTTGACGAGAGCCTTCTGTCAGATTTTCTAGGAGCTTCAAACCAGCTTCATTGTCGTTCGGATCGAAGCTTGAAGGTAACATCTTTCTGCAAAAGTGAGAAAAGCTTGAAAAAAGAGAATGGTATAAACTTCTGCTTTCCTAAATCTCAGTTTCTGATCAAGTAGCTAGAACTTATTGTTAATTCTCTCACCTCTTTCTCTCTCTAGATTCTGCAGCTCTGCTTCTGGGTTGGCTGATAAAGTGGCGTGCTTAAATAGCGATTGAAGATGGGATTTTGGGTAGTATAAAAAAAAATCAGAAAATTAAAAGGTAAAATTGAAGAAAAAAGAAAAAAAAGAAAGAAAGAACGAACAGCACGGGAAGAGCAGAGGGAGAGGGTAGGGAGGTCCTACACACGTGGCCTTGTCCAATTAGGTCTCCACAAAGAAAGCAAAGCATTAGTCAAAACCAACCATTTCATTTTAGTATATCTTCTCCCCAAACCTAGAACTTGCTCTACCAAGTTAGAATATCTCCAAACTTACACCATGAAACTACATTTCTCGGGCTTCATCGCCACTCTCGGAAGCGATGTCATCAACATTTTTGCCCATCTGCAATAACTTTTGTAGTCCTCACGAACATGTCAATACAATATTGTCTATTTTGAATTAAAATCTATAGATCTTTGTTATTGTATTATGTTTGAAACGCGTTATAATATACTGGAAGCACCATATGACCATGAAGTCAAGCTCTTTAAAAAGAGTGGATTGTGACGAATTGCTTCGCAATGACGAAGGGGGAGTCCATCTCTCACATCGTTCGAGGTGAAGATTGAAGACAATTTACAAATGACTTATTTGTCTCTAATCTGCATAATGCGTTTCCCTAATAGCTCAAGAATAAGTTGATGGTTTTAAAACTTTTGAGACACGAAGAAGCTAAACTTACTCTAAAACAAAGAAAAAAGAGTCCAAAAGAGGAAGAACAGTTGAGAAATGATAAGAAACCATGGATGGATAACTCACTTTACAGCTCTAATGGTGAAGGAGGAGGAGATTCCAACAAGAAAGATCGAATTGGGGAGATAGTTTTGGTTAGGGTTGTCTAGCTTTTCACGTTGTACTACTCATGCTGATCTTGCGCGACAGGACAGTTTCATAAATTTTCTCATTTCCTATCTCCAAACTTTCTCTCTCTACTTCTCAGAAGGTTGCCTTTCAGACACTCATCCGACAGATCACAGCTATGATTTCGCACTTTTTGTCTCAACCCAGAAAGGGTTCTCGCTTATGATCGAGTCTAATCACGTCGACAGACCTAAGAATTTCAATTATCTTATACTTTGAGGAACCCTATTTCTCATTGAAAAGTGTTCTTCTATGTCGATGCATGTCTTTTGTTACGAATCCAATAATAAATAAGTGAAGCTTTTGCACAAAATATATTATATTATACTGAAACATAAAAAGACATCAAAATAACGTGTCGATCGTTGTGCTGATCAGGAAGTCATATATTTTTTAAGTAATGTTAATGGCCAAGACTCATCATACGAAACCAATTACAATATGATATTATATCGATTGCGAGGATGCAACTCGTATCGGTGGAGCTGACTTAATCTCACATCATTTGACAAAAAAATTATATTATTTATAAATAAAGTTGTCATCTTCACTATCTGCAACATATTTTGCGATATGAGCTTAAAAAACATATCTGTCTGAATATCGTTACTTCGAAGATAAGTATTCTTTGGATATTTCCAAGAAGATCGTTTTCGTTTTCAATAGACTGAACAAAGCGATTAGTACAAGGACAGAAAAGGTAGCAAAGCCGTGTACATGATGAGCATCATAAAGTCCATGGCCACATGCATTTAGAAGGTTTTTTGCATGCAAAAACTATAGGTTGCATTATCAATCAAGCCCTGCCAAAAAAATTCGAATTTGTAAATAAATAATATTTTAGTTATAATGAAAGTGAGGATTTGCAAGGTAGCCTGTCATGTCGCAGGCATTAAATTAGGGTTTCAGCTGCGAATCATGAGCTCGATGGAGGGAACAGAAAAGCCATCGAAATGGGGGTGAGAGAGGAAGACGGCTTGGGTAATCGGTGGGTTCAGAGGGCGGATTCCGGCGAGTCTTTTCAGTGCCAACCCATTACTGCTTTCATCAGAGGCGGGAACTCAGGGGCTTACTACGATGAAGCTGAGCTACCGCCATTGCCGCCCGATGCTTCTTCTTTGCCATACGGTCCGCTTCCGACTGTCATTGATTCCGACATTTGGAACGAGAGCAGCTTCTTCGGATTGTCAGGGCTAGAGGCGGCCGCTGGCGGATCGTGCTTAGGCATGGATTCGAACCAGATTCCGGTGACTTTTTCTGATACGAGCGGCAGCAATGAGTTCAGTTTCAGTTCATTATCAGCTTCCTATTTCGAATGAACTCTGGTTCATCAAGTTGTCATCCTGTTTTTCGAGTGGTTTTTTCTCATTCTATTTGTTGGATTTATGTCGGACCGGACCGGACACCTGCACGTAATTCAATGTATCATTTTGGAAATTTGCCAAAAAAGGATGCTTGATCTCTAACTTTATAATTTACCCATTTCAAAACAACGATTGACTGCCACGAATTCGAGCCCAAACCAAAAAAAAACCCAAAAATCCAATCTTTCTCCTGCTATCTCTGCATGAAGGCAACGTGTTCTTCGTTGGATAGTGTCTTCTAAATGCTATAATTTCACCATTTTCTTATATGCCAGACGCCTGCGTATCTGCCACCTATCGGAGCCAACCCACTTTATAAATTCAGCCCCGAGGCCTCCCGGAGAATCACCAAATTCAACCGTTACCGCCACCCTTTTCCGTCGTCGGTAAATCGTATTAATCTTCACATGGCTTTCCGATCATTAGCAACTGTAAGAACGCTTCTTTCTCTGAGCTCTGGTTTCACAATGGGATTTAGCTAATATTTTCCTGCTTGTGCGTACAGAACTCCTGGAGGTCGGCGATGGGCGTCGGAGCAACTGGGAAACGATCATTCGCCGCTGCTGCCGGTTCGAGGCACTGCGATTTCTGAATCTTTTCTCCTATGGTTTTATGAAAAAGATCGTTAAAAGTGTCTGTTTTTGCAGGGCCAAATCGGGAATAGAGCTCAAAGGGCAGTTTGCGCCGGTGTACGTGATGCTGGGGATGGTGGTGGTGGCCTTGACGATCGGAACCCACACCGCCAAGCAACAGCTAGCCCACTCTCCCGGCGTTTATCTGAACAAAAAGAAAAGGGAATCGGTGCCGGAAGTTGAAGACCCCGATCCGGTCATCAGCTCCGCCGATAAGTTGATAAACAAGTCGTTTCTTCGAAAGGTCGCCCACATTCAAGGCCCTCCGGCGGATCAACGGGATCCCGTCCGGGCAGATCCTTTCACACGGTACTCTCTGGTTCTTGCTCCGCCGCCGACTCCGCCGTGTTTTTTTTCTATTTAACGTGGTGATTGTGATTTTCAGGCCGCGTAACTCTGAAACGCTCAAGTCCGCCGGAGTAGAGCCCCGACGTGACTGATTCCTCGTCAGTTTGGCAGCTGATTTCTGTATAACGTCGATGATCCAGTAATCAATCTAAAGTTTAAGAACAGGGGAAAAGAGATGATGTTTAAATTCCATCTGTACACTTAGAACTCTCAGCTCCAAAACCCACTTCTCTTATGTAACTTAAGTTCCGATTCAGGGGCACCTAAGATGAATTTCAGAATCTTTGCAGTCAGAAAACAAGCAATCAACTGAACAAAACTACGAAAATTCATGCTGCAAATTTCGGAAAATTAATGAAGAACAGCACAATAGTTGCACCCAACATAAAGATGAACGTACAGATTGTACAAGAACATAAGAAAATCTAGCAAATGAAATCAGTTTTCCTACGATAACATCCGAATTCAGTTTCGAATCGAATTCCAAATACAGTTAAGAGAGAAGAAAAACCTGGAATTTATCGGCTCCAAGACAAAAATGGCCTTGCATGAGAGGTTCACTGGCTAATGTGAATCTTCTGCCGATCGGTCGAACCATGTTCTACTTCAAATTTAGCAGCATACATATGAAAATCAGGATTCCTTTCCCAGTTTATATTTTTATCACAGTCGATGGTTCCTCTCCAATCCACCAACGCTTTCGATATGAGTCTGTAAATCTTCAAAGTCCTCAGCTTCAACAGATTGCCTTCTTCCCATCTCGGCATCAATGCTTTGTTTAGGAAGTTCTGAACTCATTGGGTGGCTAATTGGCATGTTTGCACCATAGACGAATTCTCTTCGATCTCTGCCCGGAAGTTGTTCTTGGATAGAGGTATTTTAGAAAAGAATATCTCCAAAAAATTGTGAAAACAGCCAAGGTTATAAGGATTCATTTTCCTGTCATATCCATTCTTGGAGTTTTTATATGTTGTCTGCAAAAAAAAAAAGATGACATTACCGAGAAAGAGTGCAACAATGACAGGAATTAGAGAGAGAGAGCGAGAGGAAATTGAGGTAAAGTGGAGATAAAAACCTGATGGGTGGAAATTAAATAAAGATGAAAGGCAGTGAGACCTCCAACGAACCAAGCAGTTAGACAAGTCTATATGATTAATATTCCAGAAACTGGGGACTTTAAGAATGCCCTCCAAACATTACAATGATATTTATGCACGAGCTTCCTCAAATTTACCAAGCAGAAGGCAAAAACATAAAGGCAAAGCATGGCTGTCGAGGACACAAACATGAAATAGAATCTGTAGTTCCTCTGCAAAGAAAAAAACTCTAACGCAGTTATGCCAATTGAAGGTGCGGAAAATCCAGAAACAAAAGCTCAAGTGACTAACAATGCAAAAAAAAGTTACAAGATAACACTGACAATAGTAATGGAATTCCAGCTGACTGTTGGAAAGCTGAAATAAGGAAATGATAAAGAGATCAATCCAAATTCCTATTATTAGTTTGGTTCTCGTTTTCAACTTGTAAAACTTGGGCCACCTTTGAATTTTGAGTCTGTTTTGGATTTTTTGGCATTTGATTTACTGGTGACCGGGCTTCATCGAGCTCTCTGCCAGGAACACAGAAAATAAATATTATTCTATGAGAGTTCGTCTATCGGTAAAAAATGATGAACAATTTATTATGTATCAAAGAACAATCTCCGGTGTGACACAGGGGCAGTCAACTTCCAACATGTTTTCCTCGAGAACAAAATGCTGTGAAAGACATAAACTATGTCAAACGCATTTTCATTTCTGTAGCAAAAGGCATATTCCTACAGTATAAATCGAAATAACCACCCCTACTAAGCAACTCACTGTATCTCAAACGAACATTTCAAACTTTAATTCTTCATCAGCCATAACCATTACCATCAAATTCAGAATCTTAATCGGAGGAAACTACGAATCTAAAAGTTAAATGTTTCTATTTCCACTTTGAAATTAAGATAAGGAGAGAAAACACAAACCTGACGCCAGAAACGAGGACATTGGACTTAACAGCACAGCCTGGCGGTCCATAATCGTATAAACCAGCAACCCCACGATAAATCTTGAAGGCTGGGATTTAAAACAGACGACGCTCGAGAGTATTAACCACCGTTTGACGAAATGCTTCTCTGCTAACAGAACCATCGCCCCCGCCACCAGCGATGATACCTTGCAATTGACTCTCAACGGACGTTTTCTCGAGTTTCAACTTATTCAGGGCTTCAATGGCAGCGTCGACTTCAGACTTGGCTGCACCAGCGGCTTTCAGCGCTCTTACAGCGCTGCCTTGAGCATCGATAGCAGATTGCTTTTCAGCCAAAGAACTGCGGAGCAATTCCTCAGTTGCAGCCATAAGAACGAAGCTTCCGGTAAATCCCGAATTGGAGGATAAGCATCTGATGAGATTTTGAGGGCGAGAGTGGTTGATCCTCAGCTGAGAGAAGAAACGATGGCCAGAGGAAATGGAAGATGAGAGTAGAGTATGCAATCTGATTCTGGGCATCGAAGCAGCATATATTTTTCTTGCCTGTGCATGGACTACCTAGGGTTTGTAATTTTTTCCAAATAAATTTATTTTTTAATTAATTAAAGTCTATTGATA
>QAOC01038218.1:993429-1042475 GCA_003255005.1 Begonia fuchsioides | reverse complement strand
GGAAGTCAAAACGACGTCGTTAGAAAACGATGACCCCGTCATCTTCCAAATCGGCCCCCCATGATAAACGACGTAATTTCGGGCACTGTTAAATGCTCAGAGCGAATTCCGAAGCACTTTCATCTCTCCTCCGAATGCGAAGCTCAAAACGAAGAAGAATAATGGAAAAGAGGAAGATACAGTGAAGAAAGGCTGCGTGTTTTTGCTCTTCTTTTCGATAATCCTCTGTCTCATCAAATCCATGATTTTCCTTTCACCATTTTCAGGCTATTAAAAGTGATTAGCTTTTAATCGAATGCCCATTTGATATTTAAGACAACCCATCATCCATAACCACGTACTTGTATTTTCTCTTCCTCCGCCTCTCTTTGAGCTGCTCCATTCTGCTGTCTATGCGTTCGTTCGCTCTTCTTTATGGATTTTGTTGTTTTAGGGTTTTGGATGCGCGAATCAGACCCGAGAAAAAAATATAATAGACAGGAATTTTTTGGAGCTTAGTTTTGTAGGAAGTTTCGTTTCATATTCTCTGGAGACTGTGAAATCCGAGCAAATCGAGCTCATAGACGATGTGTATTATATAAGCATGATCAATTCTTACAGGGTCTTCTTGGAGTGTGATGATGATTGTCATTTTTTTTGAAGTATTTTTAGATTAGAGGGTTTCAATGTTGGCTAAGATCGAAGTGAAACGCGAGAGATCTAGTTTCAGCTTTCGATGAATTGCCAGGTGCAAAATTAGGTTGGTGTTGATGGAACTGTGATCCGCATTTATTTTCCCGATCAAAGAAGAAATCTTACATTGGCTTTAGGAAGATGCAATTTGCCAAGCTCGATGATTCTCCTATGTTTCGTAACCAGGTCAGCTTTCTCTCTCTCTTAACTCTTTTTCTGGAGATGATGTTCTGGAATCTGCATGGAAGATTTGTGCTCAATTGATGTTTGGATTGAGGGCGTAAGAACTAAGAAATATTCAATATCGTAAGTCAACCGGCGAAAGTTTGGAAATTTTTTAGCATCTTGTCGCGTAGGGCAAGCTTGTTCTTTTGGGGTTCGCTTCAAGCGATGTTTTGTTTTTAGCTCTTGTCTGTCGGGGATCATGTCTTTTAGCTCTTATCTCACTCATATCTGTATTCAAGAACTTGTTATTTTAGGAAATATTTATTAATTGAACGGATGTGAATATATTATAATCATGGTAAGTTCAAACTCGATAATTATTTTTAATTTAATTTTTTGTAGAAATTAAGGAAGCTAATATATTCTAGTTGGGGTTATTCGGATGATTACTCTAAATTTCCTTATTCCTCTTTGAAATTCTCTCTCTTTTTTTTTTACTGTGAAAGGAGTTAGTAATTCTTTTTTTTTTCTTTTTTTTCCATCTTGATTTCTCATCTTGAGGCTGAGTTTGCAATTAATATACTTCTTTCACAGATACAAAAGCTTTTATGAGTTTTTTTATGGGTCTATGACAGATAACATACCATAGTTATATCGTGGTTATAAAAATTAAATAGTTAAATATCAGCATGGAGTCTTTTTGTTTTGATTTCATTAAACATTTTTAATTTTTCTTGCGATTCTATCAAACGTTTTGTAATATAAGTATTGATTTGTTATGCATTTGAGCTTGTGGTAAACTCTTTGGTCAAGTCGGGTTTTAATTACTTTCTTTGCAAAACAGATACAAAGCTTGGAGGACAGTGCTGAATCCTTAAGGGAGAGGAGCTTAAAGTTTTACAAAGGATGCCGAAAATACACGTATGCCATATGTAAATTTTGCATCTTCTTTTCATTCTATAATCATATGTCATCTTCATTCCTTACAATGACAGCTTTTGTTTGGTTTTACCTTTTTTTCCCTTTGAAATCATTAACGAAACAAATATGTGTTCTCCAAATTATTATTAAAATGGTTTAGCTTAAAAACTGTTTCCTGGCAGAATTCTTTTTCAGGACCAAGGTATTCGAAATTCAGTTCTTAATGTAATCCAAAAAGACGTATTATCAGTTGAATGGCCCCAAATGATTCAAACACATTAGTAGAGTCTTTAACTAAATCATGCGTCATTAACTGAAAAGTATTGTGAAGCATTCTGAGAGCTAACTTTGGGTTTAGCTTATTCTCTTTTTACTTTGGGTACTTGACGAAAACGACATCCATGAATCTAGTTAAATAACAGAATATACTCATGGAATCAATAGATTGGTTGGTTAACTAACTACCCAAAGGTTGGAAGGCTTCTAAAATAAGAATTGTTTTGGAAAAAAAGTAGATACTATTCTGGTTCTGTTTCTAGAAGTTTTAGTCTTTCGCTCTTAACTTTCTCTGCTAATAATTTGGCACCAGAAGAGTTGTTGTGCTGTGATGAACAACCCACCACCACCACCCCATCCCACTATGTTGCTTATCATATTATGTCAATTTTCATGTTACCAATGACTAAACGTGCCTGTCTGTTTGTTGAATTATTCTGCTGCTTGAATCTCTTGTTACGTTCAGTCATTTGCGAATGTGGTCAATCTGTCATTGCCTTTTGTTTCTAAACTTAAATCTATTCAAGCTTGTATGTCAAAGGAAGCTGGGAAATCTCGAAGGTATTGGCTTTTCTTGGTAACTTTTTATGTGAGAAAATCTTGCAAGTTCTGCTAATTAGTTGGTATCCATCCCTTATTCACGTAATTTATGACATGTTTATTTATGGACCTGGACTAGTTTAAAGAATGTTAATGGCGTGAAATTTTCTTTTAGTGAAGGGCTTGGAGAGTTTTATGACGGGGACATTGCCTTTGCCAGTGCCCTAGAAGCCTTTGGTGGAGGGCATAATGATCCAATAAGTGTGGCCTTTGGAGGTGTGTTATTTTACTATCCTTGGTATTATATATAAGTTGAAGGTATTGATAGAAATAAACTATGTATGCATTATTGATTTGACATTCGACGTGAATATAATGCTTTATGAGATTGAGTGATTATTCACAAAACTGTTTTTTTATTAGAACTTAAGTATTATTAAACTATTTACACTCATTTTTAATGCTCAAACTAAAAACTGAAAACTATTTAGTTAGTTGTGCCACTTGCTTAGTTTATTTAGATCAAACCAAGATGCTTATTGGTTGAATTGATCAAATACTGATTGCTTTTTAGGCCCCGTTATGACCAAATTTACAATTGCCCTGAGGGAAATAGGGACATACAAGGAAGTCCTTCGGTCCCAGGTATAATTCTGAGATCTGTTATATAATTTAAATTAGATTAGGCACATTCATGTATTGCAGGTCTTTATTTAGTTTAATTGTGATGGTTGTGGCTCCTATTTGATTAATACACTTCCAGATATACAAAAACCATATTAAGTGTCGTTTACTTGAAAAGTGTCATTATTATTAGTTTTTCCATTGTTAATTGGTTTATGGGGAAGGGGTTTGTGGAAGGCAATAGTTTCTTCAACTATTTTATCATTATTTTAGACTCTAATTTGAATTTTGGAGTAAGATGGCCAAATGAATTGGAAATTCCGATGAGCAAGCCGAGCTAGTGAACTCCTACCATTTTGATCTCGATTCTGGTGTTCTGGAGCCACTTATGCGGAAAAGAACTCTAAGACTCATCCTAGTGGGAGAGAAACTACAAATGGTTGCAGTATAAGGGAAATAATGACTGCTTTGCCAGAAAACTTAACATCCTTTCATGCAATTGCATGCTTACGTTGATATTTACCAGACGAGTTGTTATGCTTCATGTTTTTCTTCTGATTTTTGCTACTCAGGTGGAGCATATGTTAAATGACAGATTGCTACACTTCGTAAATGTTGATTTGCTTGAGGTGAAGGTAGTGTGTTATTCTAACCATAATTAACACTGCATGCTCGCAGCTGGATATGGAATAAAACAGAAAAAGAAACAGAATTGAGTGTTGATGATGAATTTTGGTTGTACTCTCTAACTTTTTCAATATTGATTTGCATGAAGTGAAGCTTTATTAACACATTATTCATGTTTACTGTATAGGCTATATTTGAAATGAATTATTGATAAAACAAATTTGAGATCTAGTGATAGTTTTACTTGTGTTCTTGAGGACTTCTTCATTTGATGGATTCGTCAAGTGCATTTTACCAGTGTTGTTGATTTTTTTCCTGTTTTTTCAATCTAGAAGTTCATATTTAACATCTTTGCACAGGAAGCAAGGAAACAATTTGATAAAGCTAGCCTTCTTTATGACCAGGTGCATAGTAATTATAATCTTAAATGAATTCGTTTTTATGGTTGACAAATTAACACATTCTACAAATGTTGAGTTAGATTTTTTTAGTCAGCATTTATTTGATTAAAATCATAAATCTCCAGGTTCGCGAGAAGTTTTTATCTCTTAGGAAGGGTACAAAAAACAACATAGCTACTCTCCTGGAAGAGGTATTATGCAAAAACTAGTTTATATATTTAATTTTCAATTCATTCCATGAATTGCGATTACATTTGGAATTGTTTCATTCATTTCTGTGGTACAAAAACTTTCCAGGAACTTCACAGTGCAAGATCTGCCTTCGAGCATGCACGCTTTAATTTGGTAATAATTTTGCTTCCTTTGTTTGTCAAATTTAAGCTATTTAGCTTGAATGCTTAGTATTTAAAAAAATCCTCCTCGATGATACAGGTAACTGCACTTTCTAATGTTGAAGCCAAAAAAAGGTTTGAATTTTTGGAAGCAGTGAGTGGAAACGATGGATGCACATCTCAGATACTTCAAACAGGTTTAATCTCTTATCCCAATTAATGTTTTTTTTTTCATGATTATTTATTATTCACCACAACGTTTTCATTTTTCTTCTTTTTTGCAGGGGTATGAACTGTTGCATCATATGGAGCCATACATTAACCAGGTTTTTTTTACTTGTGTTTGTAGGTGGCTACTGGTAATAGATTCTGCTAAATTTGGATTTATAGGGCTAAGTCTTACGATGGAATGAGAGTTTTAATTCTATCTAGCGTCCAATGTCAAACTCGATGTACAAATTTATTAGGGGCTCTTCTTTTGGCTCGAGTATTGCCTGGTTGTTGTATAGATGGTTTGAGAAGTCTAAATAACTGGTTCTCATGGTATAATTAATTGTTTTTAACGAGATTTGCTTCTTCGTTTAGCCTACTTTTTGCTATTAATGTAAGTTTCATAGTTAAAGTGCTTAGAAGAATGATCAACAGTTGACCATACACATAAGGGCCCCCTAATCAAGTAGCCAAAATGTTTTTCTAGTTTTGGATGATTAATGTGGTCATTTCACCCTTGATTTGTTGTTTGAAGTAATTAAATTTAGAAAATTTGTTTATGAATCAAAACACATGAGAGATACATGGGCACGTGAAGAAACCTCTCTTGCTCCATTCACTGTCAATATGTGAAATTTATATGCAGAAAGGGAGGATTATATTTGACATGATTAATCATGCAAGGTTGAAGTTTGTTCTGTTTGCATTTTATTTAATAATATTTCAAATACTAATCAAAGGACTAGCTTACCTGAAAAATGCAAAGAATATGAGGGAAATATATTTTTAGGGCATCTAATGTCTACATATGGAATTAATATTTTATGCCTTCGGTCTATTTTTTTTTCAGGTGTTGACTTATGCTCAACAGTCACTAGAAAGATCCAACTATGAGCAAGCAGCTCTCAATGAAAGGATGCAAGAGTTCAAAAGGCTGGTTGATCGAGAAAGTAGGTGGTCTTCCAATGGCTTTAACGGATCTCCAAATGGAGATGGTATACAAGCCATTGGTAGAAGTTCACATAAAATGATAGAGGCGGTAATGCAATCTGCCGCGAAGGGAAAGGTCAGGCTAGTCGATTGTATGCATTATTTTTTCTGTTTGTGATATTAATATCAGTGTTACTCTAGATTCAAACTATTCGACAAGGCTATCTCTCAAAACGGTCCTCGAACTTGAGAGGTGACTGGAAAAGAAGATTTTTTGTTCTTGATAGCCGTGGGTTGTTGTACTATTATCGAAAGCAGTACATTAAACCATCTGTAAGTATTTTGATTGAAAATCAGCTGTTATATAAAAGGGATTTCATTCTCCCTTGCATGTAAATTTATGTTTTTTGTTATTTCCTGTCACAGGGCTCTTCTGGTCAGCTATCCATACAGAGGAATAGTTCTGAGATTAGCACTGGACTACTCAGCCGCTGGCTTTCTTCACACTATCATGGTGGAGTACATGATGAGAAATCCGTTGCACACAACACTGTGAACCTGCTGACATCAACGATCAAAGTCGATGCTGACCAATCAGACCTTAGGTTTTGTTTCAGGATCATTTCACCAACAAAAAATTACACGCTGCAGGTTTGAATCAGAGTTAACTTCCAAGTTCAACTACAGTGCAATTCAATCTGAATCACTAGAAAAAACTTGACTTCTTGTAGTGTGTTTGCGATTGTTAGTGCAGGCAGAAAGTGCGATGGATCAAATGGATTGGATTGAGAAGATAACAGGAGTTATTGCTTCTTTACTTTGTTCTCAGGGTCCTGAGAGGTTATTCTATTCACATCTTTTTTCCCATGATGTTTTTGCATGTTTCTTTTAGAACATTCTTCATTATTTTGATGAGCAATGTTATTTTGCAGTGTTTGTCATCTAGTCCAATGGCAAGTGGTCATGATAGGTCTGCCAGTGAGAGTAGTTCTTTTGAAAGTTCTGACTTTGATCAGACTGCAATTGAAGAATTTACAATAGAGAGGAGCCTATCTTCTTCTCAACACTATCGTCCATCCAGGAATTTGCTGCAGCAACGTTCATATGTAGTAAAAATTGAGAAGCCGATTGATGTACTGAGAAATGTTTGTGGCAATGACAAATGTGCTGATTGTGGTGCCGCTGAACCAGATTGGGCATCTTTGAACCTAGGAGTTCTTGTTTGCATTGAATGCTCTGGTGTTCACCGAAATCTTGGAGTACACATATCTAAGGTATCTCACAAACCTGTGTTTCCTCTTATTGTATGTCATATTTTTCTGCAAACAACAATCCTACAATGGAAGTTAAATATTTGTTATGATATTCGATGATTCCAAATCAGAATTTTCATGATTTGTTTGTAGCCTTTGACAATTTTTGGGTGTAATTACGTCAATAGTGGTAGATCACATGTAAGATGCTTTTGGAAAATTGATTGGGAAACAAATAATTCTATGAAATTGGGAAACAAATACTTCATGTTCATATTCTTTATTTACCTTTTATGGATAACTTGATGTTTTAACTATGATATTGTTTAATTTATGAAAGAACACATACAACTTAGTTATTAGGGTTTAGCCACAAAGCCAATTGTGCTTAGTAAGATTAATAATTTACTTAAAAATCATGCATTTTTATTCTAAACAATATAAGATTGTTCATCTAAACCAATATGGTAAGTGATCACCAGACCTTTGCCTTCACATGACATTCTGTCACATTCTCCTCTCATTTAGAGCCCAATGTTCTCTTCAGTCACACTTTGGTTGTAAAGTGGCTATGATGTCATTTGTTATTTAATACTCATAGTATAATATTGTTCGCTTGGATTTAAAGATTATTTTTTATGGTTCTTCCTTATTGTCAATTGGCTAGTTGTCACTATTTACCACCATGTTTATCCGACCCCACACTCTACGAAATCATTCTCACATTTCTCCTATTCTTCTTTATTTATACTCTCTCACACCTTCTAACCTATTTACCCCTCATATCCTAATGAATTCAGTCCATCTTTTAATCATGTTCACTTCTAGTTATCAATCTTTAAGCTTCCAAAAGCAGTAACCATGAATTGTCTAACTAGAAACATATCTTTTTGTTTTCTTGGTTCAAAATTATCACCAATATTTCTTCTACAAAATGATAATATTAACAATATTAGATTGTATTTAGCCTTGATTTATATCTGGTGGTGCATTCTCATAAAATTGTATTATTTTGCATCTATGATACACTTTAGATTGTAAAAAAAACTATTATTGTTCTGATTTTAACACATCCTTGATTTGAACTATTTTATATCTACAGTGTTTTATTTAGTTTATTGCGAGACATTAATATATTTTCAAATACCTGAATAAAATTCTTCCATTTTCCCCACTGGCTTAGTGTTTGAAGTGTGGACTTCTTGTTAGTTTTTTGAATCTTACTATTTCAGGTAAGGTCCCTTACCTTGGATGTCAAAGTGTGGGAGCCTTCTGTCATCAGTTTGTTTCAGTCTCTAGGCAATATGTTTGCCAACTCTGTGTGGGAGGAGTTATTGCAATCGAGAAATGCTTTTCAGATTAATCTTGTCCCCGCGGGGTGAGTCTCGGTAAACGTTATTTCCTGCCTTAAGACATACAACTTTGAGGCGTTTGAACTTTGTTTTCATGTAATATTTTTATTTTTTCCAACGATGAAGGCTTTACAAAGCTGATAAACATCAGTTGCTGTTCATTGGCAAACCTAATCATTCTGATTCTATATCAATAAAGGAGAAGTTCATTCATGGAAAGGTACAACATTTTTTAATTCCCTTTGCTATTCTAGTATAAACTGATATAGTCTTTTTTCCTAAGTTTAAATTGGATGGTATGTGCCTTCCAATGGGTCATCAGCTTGGTTTTGTAAAATTATATCATTGGGAATTTTCTTTTTATTGATGACATCTGGGGAATAAGTCTTTAACAAGTTTTGACTTGTTTCGTTGATTAAAAAAATGATGAAATTAATCTGCTTGACTCTCTAGATGTTCAGAAAAACATTTGAGGCAGTGATTAGCTACAATGGCTGTGCAGAAATTAAGCAAACTATAGGCCTACATGTAAAGAACAAGACACAATTGAAATTTCCTGAAACATGATATTATGAAGTACACTTTCCCATATGCGAGGTATTGCATGCTTGTCTAAGAAACTAAAGAAGAAAAACTTTGTAGTTTTTATTCAAGTAAAAAAAATGCTTAATCTAATGATTAAAGCCAAGAACCTAATGTATGTATTGTCTGATCTTTTTAGGAAGAGTGGTTGAATATTCTCAAGATTCCCTAGTGGCATAAGAAATTTAAGTTAGTTTTGTTTAGTTTATAGTGTTAAAAGATGTTAGATTTGAATGTTGTATTTTTTCTTACCTCAGTATGCAGAAAAGCTTTTTGTTCGTAAGGCAAAAGAAAATCAATATGCTCATGTGGTTGCGCCACAAATGTGGGAGGGTGTAGGCTCCAACGACAAGAAAGCTGTTTATCGTCACATTGTCAACTCAGAGACAGATTTAAATACTGTTTATGACCATGCTTCATGGGGGTCTCAATCTCTTGCCAAAGTGATGCTAATGCAAGAGCAAAGTGGCCTACAGCACAGCTCTTATCATACGCTTGCTGATGCAATTGAAAGGTCTTCAACTAGCTCTTTGAATTTAGGGGGTTCTAGTGAAAGCCAGAGTGTAAACGATCTAGATGGGTGCACCCTCTTGCACCTTGCCTGTGAAACCTCTGACATGGGAATGCTTGAACTTCTACTGCAGTATGGTGCAAATATAAATGCTATTGACTCTAGAGGTCAAACGCCACTTCACTGGTGTATATTCAAGGGCAAGACTGATTTTGCAAAGTTTCTTCTGACAAGGTTAGCGTTTGATGTATGGTATCTTGTTACCTATCCACTCTATCATTCTTAAGGCGAAGCTCACTTATCACTTACTAATTGGGATAATAGTTGCAGTAAATTATAATTAGTTTAATAAGACATTAATTACATGGATTAATAAATGACATATTAGGATGTAAGATTTGAATTTGGAATTAGAGAGAATTTAACATTACTCTATTTTTAGATCGATGATTTTTTATTCTCTCCTTAATCTATTTGTGCTTTGGGGCTCTTTTTCCTTTGCCTTGGGTGAACACAAATTCTACATTACTGATTGAAATTATGGTTTGGCAAAAATTCATACAAGATGGGATCGGAAAAGACGCACGTGAAACAATGATTTTTTTATGAATAAAAGCTTTTCACTTAATCAACAGGGGAGCTGACCCAAGAGCCACTGATGGTGAGGGTAGAACCCTTCTTCAATTTGCAATGGAGTCGAACTGTAACGATAAGGAGATACTCGCTCAGCTAGCAGACTCAAACTGCTGAAATCTTTCTCGGAAAGGTCGAATTGCCTAGTAGCTAGGAAGTGAAGGTACTGCATATTTTGATGTGATAATATGACATCATCTATGTATGAAAGTTGGTTTTTTTGAAATGGAAACTGGAAGGAGTTGAATGTTTCTAGAGAGAGGTATGGCTAGCCTGCCCCATGACCAATTGAGCTTATATTATGGATTCATTTATAAAAATTTTAGTCTTCTCTTGAAGTTGTGTTGTAAAATGGTCCAACTGGTCTGGCCTGAGGCAAAAGCCATGTTTTTTTCTTTGTTTTATTGAGAGTTTGCTTCCCTTTATGATGAATGGAGCCTGTGTTGACGAAATTTAGGCCATTTGTAATTTGTACATTGGTTGTTATAGTGAAGATTTGTTGTGGGTTGTAGCTTTTTTACTCTTGTTCCTCGTTTCATTTTTAATGTCGACAGTGCAGGGCTGAGTGCATACAAGTTGTGTATGATCAGAAACTGGTAAAAGCAATCTGATTCTAAGTATTTGATCAATTCTGGCAACTGGGTTTTATTCATTGTGATCTAAGCGGTGTAAAAAAGTGTTTATTTTCCATGATTATCTTTGTTTCGGATTTGATGCTACGATCCAAAATTAGCCAGTTCTGATGCTTTTAAGAAGGGAGAATTTGATGATGGCGGTCAGCAGTAGAATTCTGGAAAAGACGAGATAAAGCAGAATGCAGGAAGGAGAAAAGGTTAGAGAGAGAGAGGAAAGTGTGTTTGATTCATTGGCCGGATGTCGACAACTTTATTGATCCAAAGGATTAGACAATTGCTTTTTTTGTGATTAGCAATCACTAATTAAATGCCGAGTTCAAACCAACGAACCTGATCTGTCCATGGAATCGGTTCCTTCCTCACAGAGTTCGATGCTTCGCTTTCGGCCATGGTGATGGCGACACCAGCCAAAGGGCTTCCCTCTGTGACCATCCCGTGCTAATGGACCCTACATTTACACTCCTTTTGTAAGGGCGGGAACCCAGTTTTGTCACTGACGACTGACGAGTCTTCTGCTCAGTCATGGGTCCATCTATGGACAGAGAAAGAGTTTGAGTGAGAGAGAAATACCCAACTTAGTGTTCATTGTCGAGACTGAGCTCTCTGTTCTCGTCTTACGTTTGGGGTTGGGTTTGGCTGTGTTCTTGAAGAAAAACGTTGGTGAGTGGCGTTTTCTGTGTTTCTTTTTTCTTCTTTTGGGTTTGAAGTAATTGGTGGAGATTCCATGAAAGCGTTCGTCGATTTTGAGCAGCTCCATTTTTGTTTTTTGATGCCTGGGTGAAATGCAGGACGCCTCTTTTACATTTTAAACTCCAAATCTGCAGATTCTCGCGTAGTGGGTATAATATCCGAATTTCTCAGGGAGAAAAAAGGGTGGGAATCGCTGACGAGGTGATTCTCTGCAGCTTCCATGGGAAGTTTCTTCTCAAAACTCATGTTTCAATGGCGTTTTCTTCTCCCTTCTTGCTGAAGAACTGAGCTGGGCTTTGTTCTTCACGGATAACGATGAGTAAACACTCCTTGGTTCTGCTTTTCCTGTTTCTCTTCTGCTTCCACCGGTTGTCGGACGGAAAATGCCAGCCGAGAACTACCAAACACGTCATCTCCGGCCACCTTCCACGGCCGAGTTTCAAATACAGCCTCCAAAAGATCATTTTCAGCGTCGCTTTCGGAGTTCTCACTGGTCTGATTGGGGCTGTTCTTTTCGCCTTCGTCGTCCGCAGCTTCATCGGGTACCTTAACAGAACCCCCATTCTCAGAGGCCCTGTTATATTTTCTCCCAAAATCGACCCAAAAACTCTCCGATCGGCTCTTCGAAACGAAAACCAGACGCTGGGCTCGAGCCCCAATGGGAAGTACGTGAGGACAGTTCTCGACAACGGGCTAACCATTGCAGTCAAGATCCTCGAGCCATTCGAAAAGGGTCAGAGCAAGTCGACCAAGAGGGGGATCCAACGAGAGCTCGAAACACTTGCAGGTCTCAGACATAGAAATCTGATGAGCTTAAGAGCTTATATCCGAGAAGAAGATAGAATCTCTCTTGTTTATGACTATGTCCCTAATGGCAGCCTTGCTGATTCAATGAAGAAAGTTAGAGAACATGGCCTGCACCTCAGCTGGGAGATTAGGCTCAGAATTGCTGTTGGGGTTGTGAAGGGTCTTCAGTATCTTCACTTTGAATGCCAACCCGCGATTCTGCACCGCAATTTGAAGCCTGCAAATGTGATTTTGGACGCTGAATTCGAACCCCGATTGGCCGATTGTGGATTGAGCAAGCTCATTCCTCATTTGGAAACATTTACATCGGCTTATACTCCTCCTGAATGTCTGCAAAATGGCAGGTAGTGTCCTTCAACTTTTATGCAATTTCATGCATGAGAAATGGACTGAATTGTGTTCTTATGGCCAGGTTAAAGTCCAGTTTGTTGTCCATGCCCTTTTTGTTATTAGTTGAAACATAGATTGATGGATCTTTTCCGCTCTCTTAGAGCTCGGAGATGTGTTGATTTC
The DNA here is from genome assembly GCA_003255005.1 of Begonia fuchsioides. Lineage (NCBI taxonomy): Eukaryota > Viridiplantae > Streptophyta > Magnoliopsida > Cucurbitales > Begoniaceae > Begonia > Begonia fuchsioides. Next base: position 1,029,801 of record QAOC01038218.1, on the reverse strand, counting down.
GGTGCTAAATTCTATTTTCTTGTTTTCCCGTGAAATATGTTGCTTTAGATTATCATTTTCCCATTGGGCTTTTTCATTTGCTGATAAACTTGATGAATAATATGAACTCACTGATCTTCGTTTTCTCTTCTGATTTTATGTCAAATTATGATTTTGTGAGCCCTGTCAAAAGGGTCTGTTTTTGGGAGATTAAAATCTGGTTTAATGCATAGAACAGGAACCATGCAGAAGCTAACTCCAATCTCCATAGGCTGCAGCATGAAGTTTTGTGAATTCCTAGATTGTTTTTGTTTTTCAATCATATTCCTGGTTTCGAATCAAATGTCAATGTTTCGATTCTTCGCAGGTACACAGATAAGAGCGACGTTTTTAGTTTTGGGATGATTCTGGCAATCTTATTAACGAGTAGAGATGTGAATGATCCGATATTCGAAGAACCGAGGAATTTAGGAAGTTTAGTGGGCTGGCTTCGGAATGCGGAGCAATCAGGGGATGCTCGGGAAGTGGCTTTGGATAGGAACATCGTAATGGAAGGAGAAGAAGATGAGATGTTAATGGCTATCAAAATTGCCGTCGTTTGCCTCTCGGATTCACCGTCCGATCGACCATCGAGCGACGAGCTGGTTCACATGCTGACCCAACTGCACAGTTTTTGAAACTCATGTAGAACACTATTGTAGAATACTATTTTAGATCTTTTGTGGTTATTGGTTTAGAATACTATTGTAGAACACTACTTGAATTGAACCGATGAAATTTAGCATCATGCACTGATTTAAATGGCGGTTTTTAATAACTTAAGCCGATTTTCTGAAAGAACCGATTCCAGTGGTTTGGTTTTTTACTATTGTGAAATAGATCTTCGATTATTAGCACAATTCGCTGTTTTGCACCAGCAAGCGAACTAGAAGCGATTTGGTTGCTCAATGCATTGGTTCGATCTTTGGTTCTACTCTTGTTTCGATGCGATGAAATTTAGTATATTTTGGTTCGGTTCAATTCCAATTTGAAATCGGTCCAAATTGTGCGTGCCGGAGAAAGTTATCTGGTGCGGGTAGAACGGCCACTATTGACCCGAGTTTCTACAACTAATATGCTATTACGTCCATTTTGATACAAATTATGTCACGGACGAAATTTTTAGATAAAATAAAAAATTATTTATTTTATTATTTTATAAATATAAATATTCTTTCATTAAAAAAATAAAGTTGGTTCTAAAAATGATTAGCTTAAAATCCAATTAAATATTTTCAACCAATATTTTATTAATTTTTGACGCGTGTCAGAAGAGCTAGTTCTCCAAAGGGGTATGTCATGAAATGTTACTTTTCCAAAACCATAGAAAAAAGGAGAGACCGAAACCAACAGGCAACAGGTGGTTGGAGTTTTGCGAGCTGTGGGAAAGGTGCTCACTTTCTGTTGGCGCCAAAGAATGAATGTGATCTGTACTCTTATCCACTGCCTCAGGCTCCAGCCACTGAGTGTTGGCGTTTCCACTTTCTTCATTTTCTCTAGTTTTTTTCATTCCCCTCCTCTTTGCGAAGATTTTGGACGGGGGAACACGGAGTTTGGCTTCTTTTTGGTACGTTTCCTGCAATTTTGAGGTGAGTTTCTCGTGTTTTTGTTTTCTTTTTTTCAGTTTGATTGGATCCTTGCCTTCTTCCCTGCGGTCAATGGGTTCTTCCTGTGATTGAGCGAATGGTGTTTGTTTTAGTTTTCTTAATTCTCTGGCCCTCCGAATCTGAATGTGAAACTTGGAGAAAATCGATTGTGGTCATGTAACTTTTAGGACTTTTTTCTTGTGATTGGTGATTTGGGAAGGTCTATTTCTGTTGTAGAGATGTTTTCAACGTCAATTGCATGAAATGTTAATCGATCTTGATAAATGCGAATTAAGATAAACTTATCTTTCTTGTTTCACCTGTTCTAAGAGAAGCAAAAATTTATGCATTTTCTGGTTGTTACAACATTTTTGGAAGAATTTACACTGAGTTGTCTTAATCTTTGGGTTATAAGCATGCTTTCAGCAGAACAATTTTGAAAGAACTTGAAATTGGGTTCTCTTCAGGGACGTTATTCTTCGGAAATATCTTAGTTCATGGAAGTTGGTGAAAGTGAATGTTCATCAGGCTATAGCAAACCTCCATGGATATTCAAAGGCAGGCAAGTCTCCTGGCTTTCTCTTTCTTAGTTTTGCATTCCCATGTAGTTTCTTTCTAACCTCTTCCAAGTTCTATCATACCAACTCCATTTGGTGAAAGCTGAAACTGCTCGAGCATGTATCCCGAAGGAGTTTAGACTAGTTGAAGCTTTTGGGTACGATAATTAGTTCTAAATAACTTCAATTTTAGCAAATGAATTGCATTGGGTTTGGATAATATCGTTTGAGCGCTGTTACCGTTCATTTCGACTAGTTGTATATCCTATGCTCTAATGCTCATAGAAGTGTAGAACAATGATTTAATATGATTGTCTTATTTAGGCCTAAGAAAGATATGAAGTTTAGGACTAAAGATGGATAAACTTGAGTTATATGTTCATAGGTATGCACTTGGTGGATTCTTTCTGGCCAGCTATGATGACAGTCCAGCAGGCAAATTTGACGAGGTATCATTTGGTATTTGTTTATTAATTTTATACACTGTTGGTGAGGTCAGATCTAAAAACCATGGATTGTTTAGGATCTTAATAGTTTCTATTTTGAAACAAATTTGTTTTAGACTAGAATTAAATGTTTTGAATTCCCAATAATCTGACAACTTTGCATGTTTATCAGCTTGTTATGATTGCTGGAATTGTTTGGAATCGACCAACATCTTGCGCGTAAGCCATTTCACTCTATTTTTCGCAAAATAAGTAAAAAAATATTATGAGATGGCCTCCAAAAAGACTTTACCTTCATCAGATGCAGTATTCTTTTATTAAATAATAAAATTTTAGTTTATGGATGAACAAACCTGCTGTCTAAATAAATTTTATTATGGCCCATACAATGTTTCTAGATTGAATATTACTGCTGTAACCAACTCTTCGATTTCATTTTTATGAAGATGGGCAGCCAAAGTACTTGTGAATAGTGTTGAAGCTTGCGATCATGGGCAAGGTAATTATGTATAAAATCAACCACATTCCTCCTCTTCTCACACAATTTCTGCAAGAAAGATAAGAGATGATTGGAAAAATATCTATAGCCACTCTACTCATTGCTCTTTGCCTAGATTCAATAGAAATTTCCTCATCCCTCCAGACTTTCAATGGATTTAGGGATCAATTTCTTCTCAGTCATAATATTATGTTGAATTCAAAGTTGTGTTCTTCATTGCAGGAAGTTGGCCTTCCAAGTCGAGTCGCTAAATTCTCAAAGGTAGGCTTTAGAACTCACGTTTTAAATACTTCTTCCTTTGGACGGGTGTTCGAGATTTATATCTAATGGCTTGTTTTGACGTAGATAACCACAGATGCTCCAAGGAATCAAAAAAGTAATGGTGGGTTTTTGAACTTGATTGGTATGAACTCTAATCTACAAAGTAAAGAGAATCAACTAAATGTGCAAGTGTGTGAAGTCAAGAGTTCTACGGCCAATGATGTTTGCAACATCAATCTTTCAACACATAGTGAGTTTTATCTGATTTTTCTTCATTAATTTTCAAAATATTTAATGATTTGTAATATTTCTTCGATATATTTGTCTGTTATTGGGCTGGAAGATGAAATTTTACATTGTTATCCTTCTGTTATGCATCTGACTGCTTTGACTCAATTTTTTCTAGGCACATTAAGCTTGCAATTGGTTTTCTATCTTGCTTAGATTAATGATTATGTAGATGGGTTTAAGATACGATGATATAGCGCGACAATATTTCCGATCATTCTTTTAGACTGATGTAACGAAAATGTTATGGCTATCTCGTGAAAAATTTGGTCATGCAGTGCCTTTGAATAAGTGGATGGGACCAGAAATCAAAATGTCGCTTCCAAGTTATAGGTAAAACTTTCTGCTATCATCGATCTTTTTGAATTCCAACCCTTTTTTTTGTAATGTTAGATTTATGTCCGTACTGGATGCTCTTATTATAAATAATTATTTTAATAACATATACATTAAGTGTGGGTAAACTAGATCAATCAACACTTGACATGTCAGCCTGTAAAATAAGAAAATATCCTAAGAATGTAAAACTAGCATTCTTCTTTTGCTTATTATGGTAAAATAATTTTCGCCCAAGAAAAAAACCATAATAATCTGAAAAAATCAAATTCGAGTCGAAATAATCGAGTTTGTACTTTCTGAATGTTTTAGTTCTCTGAAATTGCAGTGGGCATACAGAACACACACCTGGTCCGCTGAAATATTCTTGCCAAATTCAATGCAGGTTTCTTCAATTCTCCATGCTTTGTTCTTCTTTCTTTTTTTATGGGAGAAACATTGACTGTGGTTTATGCTCTATCCCACTAGGATTCGAGCAGTGGAGCCAGCAAAAGTATCGGTTCCATCCGCGAAAGAAACGGACGAATCAGTGGCTGGAAAATCGGCAATGAAGAACGAAACTTGAGCCTATCTGTGATGTTATCGAAACCAGTTCTGGGATTCGAAATGAATTCCATGAAAATGCAGGTGGAAGCTCCCATAGTTGTTTCTCATTTCATGTCTATTTTTTTAATTCTGAACACACCAATATTTCTGGGTAATCTTCATTTCTGATTTTCGCGATGAAAATTTGTCGAATTTTTAACGTTCTTTCTACCCGACTCGATTTTTGTCAGACATAAGACAAACTCTCCTTGACGGGTAAAAATAGACACATTGTGTTTCTCGTAAATGTTGTCGATAAATTTCATACGACGCTTTCTCGAAGTTAATCGAGAAAATTGAAATAAACTATAAACTAAATGTAAAAATGATGAATTTGTTGATTCAGAAGGGGAGCTCTGCAGTAATCCAAGACCATAACATAATCCCTCCCGAACGTTGGGCAGCGAAGCGACGCCGTTTCTTGATCCCCATTATGTTATTTCGCACGTGCTCGAGTGTAAAGACTCGCATGAGATTTTGTCCTCTGCTTCTCATCTCCACCTAATATATATTAGAACCTCATCAATCTTAATATTGAAATAAACTATAAAATCATATTGTAATTATTTTTAAAATAGTAAAAAAGGTCAGCGGTCAACTCATCGGTAGACCAATCATGGGGCTGCCCGGCACTACAACGACCATGGCATAAACTGCCCGAGGACCACTCCTAGACTTTGACTTGAATTCCACGTGTAATTAAAGCACTGACTTTACGATAATTCTCGAGAAATTAAATACTATTAATAATTATTTATAAAATTTATTATATTATTAATAATTATTTATAAAATTTATTTATTCTCATTTACTTTCTTAAATTCACGTGAAAAAGAGATTTATATTTTGCAATAGACGAAAAAATCAAAATAAAAATTCACTCATGAATTTTGTTAGACGGACACACAGACACTGAGGGTCATCACTCACGAGTCGCTCGATTTCTTTGCACGAGGGCAAGAATAACCTCTACCCTAATGAACACAAGAAAAGTTGCACAGTATTAGATAACATGTTTCGGGGTCGAACTCGATAATAAAATCGTGTAAGCTTTGAATCGATTGATAATAGAAGGTAAAAGCACCCTTAAACGAACACAAAGAGCTCCGATTCGTTCTCCAATCCAAAAGCTTTGATGAAGTCTCCTCCTAGAAATGTATATACTACCTACTCATCACCTACTATCCGACCATGAACAATTGCTGAAGTTTGGTTTTAGTTCTTCTGTTCCTTTCACTTTATCGTCAATCTTAGTGTTACGAAAATAGATTTCTTTCTTCGCTGCTGTTCCTTTGTGCTGTTCTTGTCTGTCGTTAGGGTTGTCTCAGACAGTTTTTTCTTTGGAAAATTAGTATGTTTTATCATCGTTTGTGATGATAATAGATGTTAGTGCAGTCTATTTCAGTAGGAAAAATAGAAAATCTGACGGATAAAAAAGCTGTAAATTTGAAGTTTTAAACGTACCTCCGATTCGTTCTCCAATCCGAATATTTCGTCACCGATCGAACTGTCATTCTTTCATCCCTAGAATTTTGTGAAAATCGATGAGTTTGAGACGAGTAAATAGATTGATCGATCGATGAAGTTGACTAAGAACTTGGATAAGGATCGATTACTTGATTCTCAGATAGCTTTTTTGTTGCCGAGGCAAGAATGGTTCAATAGCTCTGCATGAACAAAAACCAACGAAGATCAATTCACAGGAGAGAGGAGATGAGTGAGAATAGTTGACCGTTTGTAACATTATTTGTTGATCTCTAGTTTAATTTGTCCGCTTACTGATTTTCGGATGCTTGAAGAGTAAACCAAATTCCTGAATGTGGTCTTCGAGGAGGAGGATCGATGATTCGAAAATCAGAACCTGGAGAAGCTCGGGGGTGCATCAATGGCGGTCAGGCAAAACAAGAGCTCGTTTGTGTGAAAGACGAGGAAGAAGAAGAAGGAATTATGCCTAGGTCAGGAGAGGAGTTATTGAAATGCAACAATGGAGGAGGCATGAAACTTGAAGAACTTGGAATGGAGTTGGAGTTAGAAACTGGGAAAATTGGAGGTTTTGTTTCAGGCAGACGAAGAAGACGACCAGAAAGTAAAGAAGGGTTTGCTAGATCATGTTCTAAACCTAGTTTTGACCTACCACCTGGTAATAGATCGAGCTCCACCATTGTCGACCCTCTTCGAGCTACTGGTTCATCTCTTTCACAAGCTGACGATCCAACGCTTAAATCTCTTTCACCAGCTGATCGACGATCCTCGTGATTTTTTATTGATATACGAAATTGTAACAAAATTTATTTATTTATGTATTAAATAAATCGTATCATTGTTGAAAATTCATGAAATTTTGTATTATATTGTCTTACAGTGCTATAAATGTGTGATAGACCATCCAAGAATTTTTATTACCGTATCTAATTTTAATAAAATATTTTTGTTTATGTATTAAAAAATTATAGTAAAACGTACAAGTGGCAAAAAAATTAAAATCTTCCAAAGTAGTGTCTTTAATTGTCGTAAATGTGTGGTAAAAATTTTAAGTTATTTAAATAAGATTTGATTTGTCAAATTAATTTAAAAAAAAATTAAAAAAAAATAAATGTTGCGTCTGTGTGAGACATGATGCGTCCGAGTGAGAGACGATTATGCCTCATTCGTCAGAGTCGTGTCTCATTCGTCCTACTCATGCCTCACTCGGACGAATGAGACATCCGATTATGGATCCGAAGAGCCCGATTTTGATTTTTCGAAAATTCAGGCTCGATTTGGCCTATTTTCTTAAAACTTATGGCCAAAAATTGTTTTTACTTTTTTTTAAAACTTATTCGGACTATTTACCCTAATTCGAATCTAATTTTAACTCTTACCCTTGTTTTAAGCATTGAACATTGATTTACAGAGTTTGAGAGGAATGAGTGGGCTCCTCAGTCGATGCATGTGAGTACTTGGTTTGATAGAATCCGAGAGAGAGCCTGCATGGGAATATGGCTGGAGCTTCACCAGGTTTCTGCAACTCTGGAGAGAGAAACGACAGAGATAGAGGAGAGAGAGAGGACATTTTTAAAATATGGCATTGGAGTCTGAAAGCATGGTCTTCGTTGCATTTGCGCAAAATTCAGAGCCTGATCTGTTCAGTCTCCTCGTTACAAGATATCTCTCCACTTGTTCATTCGCAAACACAGGTTTAAACAGTTGAAAATACCCCAAAAATAGAAGAAAAAACAATTATTTATGGCGGCTGAATGATCCCTCTTTTGCAGGAGCTTTGCTTCCAATCCAAGAAGGAAAAAAGCTCATTGCGCAATTCAAGTTTTACAGTAGAAGGCAAGACTTTATCTTCTATTTCAAATTGTATTATAGTTCTTTTTTTGTCACGCTTAGACTTTATCTTCTCGATCTCTTAACATTTCCGAGTTGTAAATTGAAAAACGCGTCTGCTTTGAGATCTCGATCCAACTCAGTAATCGATGAAACAACAATGTACATTCACGAGTAGACATCGTAAACCTGCCCACAAAATTAAAAATTTAGAGCCAAAAATACCATTTGAAAATACTCCTGATAATTAACTAAGTTATACACTGTTTGAACATTACACACAACACAATGTTACAAGACAGTCAAATCCAGTCTAGCTTCCTGCGACCCCATAAAGATTGTGAAGGGGAATCATAATCATAACAAAAGGGTAGAAGCAGAACAGAGCCCGACCCAACAACGATACTTAGACAGACAGCTTAGAATTCAGTAGGAGAAATTCATAGTCCATAAAATGTTACACTATACCTTAATTCGATCATTAGGAATGGGTCCAGAGCTTACCCTTGTTAGTTGCCCCTACAAGCGTAAGGGGAAGCCATAGTCAACCTGCAAACATCAGTGGTTGCATAAGTCATCTTGGTGCAGCTAAAACTTTCAACACACTTCTTCATTGCTCAATGCTTTCCTATCTCATGAATGACGTAAACATGGGAACTTAAGTCTTCTTATTAGTTGAATTGCTTCATTTTTCTACCATCAAAGAGTAAAGCATTAGGTAAAACAAATACACATGTAGCAATCTAGATGACGTGTGACTAATTCATAGTATTTAATAAATCCTAGTATGAGACGTAACTAGTAGGACATAATCATGGACTCTTTGATATGCAAAAGAAAACAAGTTCTCATCGAACGGATGAAAATGAACTTGTCTTTTTGCCTTGACACAGCTCTTCAGGCCCCTCGCCCAATTATGCTCGATCTGTTTATTTTAGAAATTATAAACGTGATCCCTTCCCCCATTATTGCTCAATTCGTTTATTTTAGAAATTATAAACGTGGGGTAGATCATTGTATTAGGTCATCCTATTTCTTAGACAGCGACAACACATCCTTTGACTATCTATTAGAAAATATCAAAAATATGGACAGGGGAAATTCTCTTCATCAACTTAAATCCTACTCTTTTTAGTATTGATTTAAGGCTAAACATTAATTTAATTATGATTTATGAGGTATATGCAGCTTACATTTTGAACTTTCAAAGTTGCAATGGATGCTTTCACATCATACCATTTTAATCTCATTTAATTTTGAAGATGTCTGTCAATTTTTTTTTTGAAAATATCTGCTAATTTGATTGACTTTAATGATTTTAGATTTAAAAAAAAAAGAATTTGTGACCACAAAAAATAATACTTTTCTTAGTTTCGAAAAATAAGAATTTTCATTAAACTTCAATCTACAAATTTTCCATCACCACTAATTGATGAAAGGGATTAACCAAACTCACTGATATCGTTTAAATTACCGAAAAATCATGATTATAGTTTGTTGGCTAAAATTATAATAAAGTTCAAAATTATTCAAGGATAACTTTTAGAGTTCGAAGTATATGATGCAATCACTCCTATAAATTGATATTTACCAGTGAATCAAATGATTGATGTCCAAACCTTAATCCTATTTTTACTCTAAGATTCTCTTTTATGCTTAGTATTGGAGAAGAATTGTGAATAAGCAACAAGGAAGTAAATTTGAATGATTTCAAGTGTTATTTTATGTGCTTTAATTTTGTAACTGAACAGTTTCCTGTTATTGTTCAATTCTTTATTTGAATTATGTAAGTTTACTTATTATGTTAATTCTCATTCCAATGTTATTGAACTAATTATAATCCAACAAATGTCACGTTTTATTATCCTTTTTCTAGCTCTTTACTTCAAATAACTTGGCCAACTGGAAAAACTGGCTTCCTAATGAGCACCGACGGGGGTTTATGTGGTTACCTCTCTCTACGCTTCTCCAAGAATATCTGCAGTGACTTTCTTCTAGCAATTGGCATATCTGGAAAACATGCCAACAACTGATGAATGATGATTTAAAAAACTCTACAAAAAGGAACATGTAATCTTCTTTCTTTTTTGTACTGAAAATATGAAGCTGAATTCAGATTGTTAACTTTCTACAAAACTATGAAGTTCCTTGACTACCTCCTCTAAGAGAACATAGTAATTGTTGTAGATGAGTCGATGAAGAAACAGCAAGTTTCGAATGATCCTTTTCAGCATTCGATTTGGACATTTTCTCTTCTGCAAACCTCAGCGTGCTTACAGTTACGGCCTATTCATAAACGATTTTAACCATTAATCAGAACTTTACTAAAAGACTGAAAAAATTAACCCATTAATACATTTTTTTCTCGACGAATTCAAAGGGAGAAGGGCAAAACCTTTTCTCTATCGTTGTCGAGAATGGGCAAGGGAGCTGATTCATGAACTTTGTCTGAACTAGGACTGAAAAATTAAACAATAGTTTCCGTCATTTATGACAATTTTATTTATCCTACAAAAGCATCAAAACATTATCAAGTTTACAGGATAACTATTTAAGATTACCTTAGGAACAAGGCATTAGCAGGCACAGACTGTATGTGAGGGGGAGGTTGATCGCCTTTCAGTTCAGTCTGACCGACGTTTTCCGAGAGCTCGTTCACACTCACAGGCGAAGCGGAAATAAGAGATTTGAGGAGCTGAGGATTTATCTTGGAAATTGCGCCAGTCTGAATACCTACACACAGCAAAAACGCGAGTCATTTAAAAATACACGAAACAAAATCAATAGAAAAGGACGTTAAAATAAAGCGAGAGAGGAGAAAGGCTAACGATCGAACCTCGAAAACTTCTTTGGCTATGGAGGAACTTCTGAAACTGAGACTTGTTAGACGACGAGGCAGAAGAAACGGAAGAGAAAGAGTCCTTCTCCATGGCGAAGAAATCAAGCTCAACGATCGGCGGCGACATGATTCCGACTTCGGAAGAAACGAACAACAGTTGAAAACTGAAAGATTGAGGAAGAAGATGGAGGGAGCGAGCGTCAAAAATCCAAATTCCAAGCGCCTTTCAACGAAAAGTGAAGCGGAATTTATTTTATAGAGACGATGAGTACGAGTTTGTTCAACTAAGGGTGTTTTAGTCTTTATACTTCCATAGCTCCACTTTTCCGCCAACAAACATGAGGTTAAATGTGCGTATTCTAGTAGCCACGTGTCGAAACATTACTGCTTCGAATTTTTAATTTATGTTAAATTTCAAATTATTTAATGATAGTCTTACCAATATCTACCATGCACGATTTAAATTCAAATAAAATTTATTTTTACTATATGATAAAATAATATCATTATTTGGTATTAGATTTAGTTGTTATAATTCCAATTGCAAAAATTTAATCACGTTTTAAATATTGACATGAATACGAGGTTAGACAAGGGACGTGGGTTAGGCCAAATCCAATAACACATTCCTAATATGTATACACATGTGATTAGTGCGATACGAAAAATCAAATTAATAAAAAAGAGAGTGGTTAGTTTGAAAATAAGATTATGTGCTTCAATTGTTACATGTTTCTAACACGTTTTGAAAGTAATTGTGGTCACACATAAGTTTGAATTTCGACGCACATACAAAACTAGGGGTGGACATCGGATCGGATTGGTTCAGATTGTTGTCGAACCAATCCGATCTGATGAAAATCGGATTGGAGTAGGTTGATCCGATCGCTCCAAAAATCAATCTGAATCCGATCCGATCTGAATACCTGCAAAGTTTTCGGATCGGATTTCAGATCCGAATGGGCCGTTTTCCCGAGAGCATTTTGCCATTTTGCAGCATCCCAATTCCCATTTCTCATTTCCTGCAAGTAAACTACAATCTCATATCGATAATCTGATTTTCAGCTACAATCTCGACATATCGATAATCCAAAACAACTAAACGTGAACTATCAATAATTCAATCATAATCCAATCGTAATCTAATCATAATCCAAACAAAATCATCCAAAAAAATTAATTATAATCCAAAACTATCCATAATCTAAATTTATCAAAGTATCAATAATTCATCAATCATAATCCAAGGAACAAAACAATACAGAATACGAAAACAACATTACAACAAAACCAAAAAGACTAAATCTGATTCATTCGCTTAGATCGGCTCTACGTCTCCCCCGCTTGCATTATCCGTAATTTCTACAAAACAAAAACAAGTAAAACATCATTATTAAATATTAATATAACATTAATAAATAGTAATGTTAATAAATAACTTGTATTTGAAATATATATTCGTCAATTGTTTTGTAATCTTCCAATACCTCCGACAACAATGGAGTTTCAGATTCAGAACAGATCCAACTCTGAGTGCATATAAGGGCCTCCACTGTTTTCGGTAAGAAAGAAGTGTAGAATGAGTCAATAACGCGACCACCACAACTAAAAGCGGACTCCGACGGTATTGTAGAAATCAAAACGATTAACACGTCCTTCGCTATCATACTCAAAACTGGAAATTTATGGGAATTCAATTTCCACCATAGCAAAAGGTCTAGATTATCAGAAAATTCTTCAACAGCATCGTGCAGGTAGACGTCAAGTTCCAACCTGCTAATTCTAGACTCGGTAAAAGATGTCCCGAAGTATAATCTAGAAAATAAATGATCCTTCAGTAGTGGTGCGCTAACATTGGACGAACTCGATTGTTCATCACTTGAACCCTTATACTCACTGTAAAGTCGGCGTTAAAGAACATCTATGTCGTCATAATATTCACGCCTCCGCTCGTCCCCTATTAGAATCGTCAAACAAAGCTTTAACATATTAGCTTTGGACCAATGATCCAAAACAACTGCAATTCACATAAGTTTATTCATTTTTTCGACGTCCCCCCAATACTTGTTGAACTTCGCAATCATGTCATTAGTCATTGTTCTCAATAATGGATTAGGACCGTCAACGTGCATTTGAATATTAAGCTTCATTAGACATACCTCACTAACATACATGTTGGAGGTCACATACAGGGAACCCGATACGGCAACCGTCGACTCATAGAAAATTTCTAATAATTTGGTAAATTGACTAATATCCACTCAATCTTCGCCTGTCAGAGGCCCTTCATCTCCCATATATGCTAAGAACTGAGAGTCAGATTCTACAAGTTTGTCGAATGCAGCTGCATACTTCTCAGCTCTTTCCAACATAAGGTATGTCGAGTTCCATCGAGTAGGCACATCAGATGTCACATTGCCATTAAATGTTATCTTCATCATGTCAATGCAACTTTTGAACTTCACTAAACGTGCTGGTGAAGATTTAACGTACTTCACCGCCTTCCGTACTCGACTAATAGAAGCTTGATGCTCTCTAAGCACATTATTCAAAATTAAATTGGTGATATGAGCAAATGATCGCACATGAATGAAGTCTTCATCCAAAACCAATTCATTCAAATGTCTCAAACTCCTAACCATATGTGCAATGACCACATCATTTGAGGAGGCGTTTCCACTGTAATTGTGAACACTTTCTCAATCCATCAATCACGCAAACATTTCTCAATTAATTTTCCAATGGTTTCTTCTCTGTGGTCGTCAATCTGTCAAAAAATCAATATTTTCTTGTGCAATTTTCAATCTCCATCGATAAAGTGGCCTGTCAAAACCTTGTAGTTTACATTCTGCGCAGATGTCCAAGTATCCGTTGTTAGGCAAACTGTCTGATTACTTTTACTAAAATAATCTTTCAACTGATTTTTCTTCCTCTTATAAATGACATTGATATCCCTTGACTTTGACCTACGCAAAGGTAGAACCAACTCAGGCTGAAGATATGCGCACCACTTTCTGAATCCTTATTTTTCTACCATTCTCATTGGTAGTTCATCGGTTATAATCATGCTTGCAAGTACTTCACGCGCTTTTGCCTGCGTAAAATATGATACAGAAAACGAGCTTGCTTCCCCTTTATGCGTAGTAAATGGCAACTTCTTCTGTAATCGATTTGTGGCCAACAAATACTTGTTGCAACTCTTCAAGTGCTTTGTCATATTTGAACTTCCTGCCTTCTTCGTATGACAAACATATTTCTTGCCACAATGGTTACAGCTAGCTTTCGGATCACATCCTTCATCCAATGTGAAATGATCCCAACATGCAGCCCTGAAAGCTCTTTTTCTTGGATTAGGAACTGGCTCAATAGGCTCCATAGTGATCGCCGGAGTTGTAGATGTTGATTGTATCGTAGTGTCAATAGTTGCAGAAGTTGTACTTTCCATTCTGCAACAAAACAACCAAACCAAATTTAAGACACAGCACGAAATATAATAATTCATTACAACATGTTCTCGGGTAAGCATCCAATCGGATCTGATCGGATCCGATTGGAATCCTCATTCCCATTCCTTCTCGGACCCGACTTCCCGGAATATAACAATACAATATGGTGCGACAACTACCGAATCAACTACTGAATCAACTGAATATATTGCAAATAATAGGGTGGACGACGGAATCTAACCTGAGACTTGAAGGCACAGATCGTGGGCAGTCGACAGTCGGCAGCCGGCACTCGACAGTCGGCAGACTCGGCACTGGGGTGGACTTCGGCAAACAAGAAAAATGAGGGGTTCGTGTCACGGGAGTCAGTCGACCGTCGGGAGTCAGGAGTCGGGAGTCGGGAGTCGGGAGTCAGGAGTTCAGAAGGGTTTCGACTTTCGATTTGGGGATTTCATAATTTCGAATTGGGACTCGTAAATAATCGGCAATCCGATGTTCGGATCATATCGGATCGCATTGAATTCGATAACGATCCGATCCGAAACATAATCCGACGGTCGGATCGAAACTCAGTTTTGCCGACCGAATATTGTTGCCTGATCCGTTCCGATCCGATTGAATCGTTGGATTGGGTCGGATCTGCCCAGCCCTTTACAAAACTATTAATGAAGAAAAGCATGTGCTACCAAAATTTTAAAATTCAATGCAAATATGATTTTAAAAAATGAAATAAAATAATCGAGAGAAATGATTCTCTAGAAGGTATGGATTTCTCCTTTGATTCTTGTTTGTGGAGGAGACTATGCTAGAGACCCATTCCTGTTATGAATTTACTTAGTCCGCATTTGCAAAAGCATAATTAGGGTTGGACACGGTCATGATTGGTCTGATTTTCAAGATTTGAAATTAGAGCTAGACTTGTCAATGTTTGAAATTAACGTAACAAATAAACTATGAATTGATTATAGTTTGAATTGATTTATTAATATTAATGTAATTAATATTAATGTAATTAATATTAATATTAGTGTAAATGAGTTTTTTGGTGCTTGAGCGAGGATATTTGGATTTGATTTTGTAATCGACTGAGTCTGAAAATATGCATCTTCATTAGAACTTATTCTAAAATTCCATTGACTCTCGTAGGATAATGATAAGTTTACCTTCTTATTTATTTTGTACACATTGACGTATTTAGATGTGATTGATTTAGTAAAAAAACATATTTAATATATTATAATTAAAATAATTATTTAAAATATTTATTAATTCAATTATAAATCTCATAAAATATATTAAGAACATAAAACTAATATCACCCCCTTCTCTTGTGATTCAATATTACTAATTAATATATGGCGAGAAATTAAAAAATAAATCTAATGTTATATGGGCCGGTCCGGCCGGTTCGATCCTTTCAATCTTTATACAACAGAACATCGTCTTCTAGAGTCAGAAGCTCTCCGGCCTTCCTCCGCCTTTTGCTTAGCCCCCCCTACTTTCAACAGCTTAATTCCGAAGAAAACCAGTTAATCCACCGACCAGATCGGAGCTTCAATCCCTATATATCTTCCTTTTTCCAGCAGTTTCCGGTACAATCCACGTCCAAAAAGCTTTTTTCTGAATCGATTATGGCGGACAAACCCGAAGGAACACTTCATCCCTATCAGAACCCTGCTTCTTCTTCTTCTTCTTCGCCAAAGGCCTCCGACGGATCATCGGCACCGTCCGTTGACGAGACCAAGAAATGGGGGACGCATATCATGGGGGTTCCGGCCAACCCGGCCGCGCATCCTGACAACCAGACGGCGGCGGCGTGGAGCAACCCCGACCGCCAGCAGAACTATCACTACCCTTACGTTCAATTCTCGCCGGTGGATCGACCGACTAATAATCCGTTAGAGCCGGTGATTGATTTGTTCAGTTCTTGGAGCTCCAGAGCCGAATCTATCTCCCGTAACATCTGGCATAATCGTAAGAAATCGATTTGTTATTGCCGGAAATGATGATAAACTTTAAGTTATTATTGAAATTTGTTTAGTAAAAACGGGGAATTCGGTGTCGGAAGCGGCGTGGGGGAAGGTGAATCTGACGGCGAAGGCTATAACGGAGGGGGGGTTCGAGTCGATTTTCCGGCGAACATTTGCCCCCCATCCAAACGAGAAGCTGAAGAAGACGTTCGCTTGTTACCTTTCAACCACAGGGCCCGTCGCCGGAACCCTATATTTGTCAACATTCCGGCTGGCATTTTGCAGCGATCGTCCACTGTACTTCACTGCTCCATCCGGACAAACTTATTGGAGCTATTACAAGGTAATCTGTACCATTTTTGTTGTCTTCTTGATGGGTGTTGGTCTGTTGGAGGAGATTCTCCGTTCTGCCATGGAAATCTGTGCATAGTTTTGATGGATTGAGATGAACAGGTGGTGGTACCACTGGGAGACACAGCGACTGTAAATCCGGTGGTGATGAAGGAAAACCCGCCGGAAAAATACATTGAGATAACGACCGTCGACGGACACGATTTCTGGTTCATGGGTTTTGTGAATTTCGAGAAGGCAACTGACCACCTCTTCAACTCTGTTTCTGATTTCAGAGCAAATGTAGTTTCTTGAGCTTCATGCAAGTTTTTGGTGAAAGGATTGATCAAGATTGTGCCTTTTCTTTTCCTGATTATTTCATCTTTTCCCGTGTCTAATCTTTTCTTGATTTCATCAATCGTCGAACAAGAACGCCGTGTACGGTCAAATTAAAATCATTCTCTTGGCAAAGATGGTCTATCCCTTCTGTTTGGATCACGTTACTCTTACAAGTTACGCATGAATTATAACTAATATATTTTGTTGAAATTACTCGTAGCAAAGATCGTACCATATAGATTTATGAGTAAAAAAAAAATTGAACTCATAGGAAGTCCGATACGGATGATCCGACCTTCTATCAAATGTATTTTGTGCCCATATCAGATGCTTAGTGCATCCGTATCGGACGCCGACGGTCACTGAGTCCGAATTCACGAATTATTTTTTAAAATTTTTGTTTTTAATTAATTTAGCTAAGCAAATCTTATCAGAATGATTAAATTTTTTACACACATTCACAATAATAAAATAGACTAATCCAGAAAAATTTTAAATTTATTTACAATTATACGATTTACTATGATGTTTTTAATATAAAAATAAAAAAAATTTGTTAAAATTACTTACGTTAATAAAAAATTTTAAAACTTTTGCCACACATTTACATACTCTACAAAGTTTTGCTCAGCGGTAGAGTTTCAAACATGGTAGCATAACCCATTTTGGGCATACAAATTATAATAAACTAGCAAGACATTGAAAATATTTTAAAATAAAACATAACCCTAATTTTCAATTTATTTAGCCTTTAATGAAATACTCATGCAAAAACAAAGGAAATAATGTTCTTCCCTTCTGCAGTTACACTATCTGAAAAGCTGCTCAATATATTCCTCTCTCTCTCTTTACTATAATAATTTAAATTCTTAAAACAAAATGCTAGTAATTCACAGATCATCATCGCCATCTCTTCTGCAACTTCCATGGAGGTCAAGCAAACAAACCCTAAAAAAGAAAACCATGCAGAAGCTGGCTCACTCTATCTTCACCGTTCAAAATGCAGAAGCCGGCCATTGCATTTAGGGCAGCATAAGTCCTGTTTGGAAACCATGATATACATCAAACAGATTCTGCAACCAGCCACCACCAAAACGCAATCTTCCTCTCCGGCGTCTTTATTCCGACCACCAGTCGCCGCCGATGAACAGATTGAAGATTCCGACATCGACTCGTCGTCACCGTCATCATCTGAATACATGTCTTCTTCCCTGTAAACCTCTACTTTTACTCCTCTTCTCGGATCTGAGCTTGACATCTCACGGTTTCTCCAGTTTACGTAGAATATCTCCCCCGTCTGCAACAGAACAAAGAACTGAAAGCCTGGCTTTATCTATTTAACCAAATCTCAAAAAAGGTTGAAGCTTTTTTCATGGCGGACTTTCCTAAAAAGAACGAGCTCAAACCCCATAAAGTTTTTCTGTTTCTTCTTTGTTCAAACTGAGCAAAACAAGCCGACTGACCTTTCTAGGGTTTGCTCCTTTCTCGCTTCGAAAAAGATAATAAGGTAAAGAAGTACAAAACAATCCTTAAAATGAACCACTAAATGGCCATAAATAACCCAGGAAGTCCAAGATCTGCCATTTTTGAAACCTAGAGAGGAGGCAGAATAGCAGTAAAAACGATAAAGCATAAAAATCAACCTTTATATTGAGGCATTGTTCCCAGCCATGAGAGTTGAGCTCGTAAGTAGCGTCTGGATATGGGGGTCGAAAACCGTCATGGCTTTCCTGCGACCTTGCTTTGCCAAGGCTTGAACCTCCATTGCTCAGCGAGAAGCTCTGCAACGACCGCTCTCGAGAAGTAGTACTCGTTGACATAGTATGATGTGAAACGAAGAAGGAAGGAGAGGAGATGGAGAGAGAGATGAGGGAGAAGAAAAGAAACGCCACGCCCCTATAAATGCGAGTGGAGTTTGAGGAGCAAGAACAACTCAGACGGGCCCACATCTGTCTTGTACTGGATTCCTTCTGCATGGCGCTATCTCTCTGACTAAGAATCTCAATCGCCATGTCAAGCGCGTGGCAAAAACAGTATACATGTGATATATTTGTTAAATTATTTATTAATTTGATGATCGGTAAAATAATTATTGATACAATTAAATTATAGTATCATATCCTTCTTTTTGTTGGGGCTGTATAATCTACAATCAACTTAATCAAACCTTGATTTGGGACAAGAAGCGCACATGGATTTGAAACTTCTATCAATGACAGATTCAAAATTAGATTAAATCAGCTAATTTTAATGAATACTTCTACAGTAGGATCATAGCTTAAGGTTGTTTGTTGTAATCCCAACGAAACATTTTAAACGGCAGATGATTTGATTGTGCAAAGACCGTAGTTTAAGGTTTTAACGCGATGTGTTGTCTTCTAAATAAGGTAATGTGTTAAGTTTAAGGTATGCTTCGTCTGTTGTTTTATGACACATTGGTGCGTTAGATTATAAATCATGAAAGTAAGAAATTCATTACATCAAATAAAAAAGTGATGAGAACTACAACTGTTTTAAACTCCATATCTTTTAACATCGTCGATCAGATACGAAGGTCGCCTTTGAATTAAGTATAAAAACTTGACTCTAATCGATTTAACCTATCAAGTTTTACTTTGAAAAAAGATATACCTATTCAAACGGATTTTTTATAATAATATATATTTTTAATAAAATCGTATAAATAAGTACAAGACAATATTTATTTGGACTTTCTTCATACTAATTTTTCAGTCTAAAAGACAGTATTAGAAGTGTAAATCCTAAAAGTTTTAGAACTTTTGATGATGTATGTATTTTTAATAAATTAACTCATTTTTTACTATTGAAATATTATCTTAAATTATGTAGATATTTAAAATTTTGTAGACTTCCAAGAATATCCTTTTGTAATAATATAGATCTGTGATCAAAATTGCAAATCATCTTATAATATATGCTTAAAAACTAATTTTTTTAATAAAAATTAAAAATAAATTCACAATTTGCATGTCATGGCGGACAGATGGTGACACTGACAGGCGACCTACCATGTATGTGTGAATGCAATGCAACACTGGACTCCTCATAGAGGCTAATTTGTCTTTTTAAAATTTTGCTAAATATTTAGGTTTTTTCATGATTACCTAGAGTAACACTACCTACTAATCATGATAAATGTTGATTCGAACATCATATTACTACTAAAAATGTCACTATAGTTTCGATGTTCTTATCAACGGGGCACACTGCTGAAAGTGACAAAGGGACAACATATCTCTTGTTCGTCGAGACTCGAGACTATGTTTGAGTTCGACTATATGACTCTTGATTACAAATTGTAAGAACAAGCTAAATCAATGCGCAGTTAAATTAATTTTAAAAGAATTTTAAGACACGAGGAAATGGTAATATTTAAGCATTTTATGATTTTCTTTTTTATTATATTTTCTGTTAATTTAAAAAAATAATATTTTCTCATCAAATTAATTTTTAACTTTCTTATCACTATCATTTAATGAAGTATTTTGACTAAATTATCGAAGATCGCTCAAACAATAGAAAATATCGTGACACGGTATCCGTTGAGCAATGATAAAGTTCTAAGCGTAGACATTTAATATTCGAATGATTTATTCCAATTTAGCATAATTTAAGATTTATAATTTGGTTGACGTTTGACCAAAAATAAATTGGAGATGGGATTTAATTTTTTTAAAAAAGAAATGATTAAATATTAATAAACGATTTTCACGGAATAGTTATATAGGTGGGACCCAGGGTCCAGCTCAGCAAAAAGTACGGAGGGATATTAAGTGGTGGAAGGAGTCTATATATATCCAAAATGGGGTCCACTTAATGCGGCTGAGCTTAGCCCATAACTAAGTCCACCTCTGTCTGAAGTTCCGAGAGAGAGAGAGAGAGAGAGAGAGAGAGAGAGTTAGGGTTTTCGAGTTGCAGAGAGAGAGAGAAAATGGTGGCAAGCAACTCCAGAGCTGGGGAAAGTGTGCCCTGTGATAACTGCGCTGAACAAGAAGCGGTTCTCTACTGTCGAGCTGATTCAGCGAGGCTATGCTTGTTTTGCGATCATCATGTTCATTCTGCAAACTTGCTGTCTCGAAAACATTTCCGATCTCAGATCTGCGATAACTGTGGTTCTGAGCCTGTCTCGGTTCGTTGTTCGACGGACAATCTTGTTCTTTGTCAAGAATGCGATTGGGACGCCCATGGGAGTTGCTCTGTCTCTGCTGCGCACGATCGTAGTCCCATCGAAGGCTTCTCTGGCTGCCCTTCCGCGCTCGAGCTCGCTTCCGCCTGGGGCGTAGATCTAGTCTCCAAGAGCTCGGGGTACGCCAAAGATGCGACGATTCGGAGGGACTCTTGGGCGGCGCATAAATCTGACGGGCCAGTTAATCTACAAGACCTAATTGTGCCGAACGGGAACTCCATGGTTTTTTCTAATTTAAGTTATGACGAGGAGATTTCTGGTATCAAGAGGCAGAGTTTGAGCTGCGGTAAGCACAAGCAAATCATACATAAACAGTTAATTGAGTTACTTCGTCGAGAGTTTGAGGGAGGTGGTGACATGAATGGCATGGCTGGTGGAGGTAGTAGTAATATGAATGACGAAGGTGGGGGTGGATTGGAGAATATAGTACCAGGGTCGCCAAATCGGAGTTTTTGGCCCAGAAATGTTGGGATCGATGGGGTTTCAGTCGGTATTTCTGCTAATCATTCCTCACAGCAACAAGCACCATTTACTTCATTACTAATGATGGCGACTCAGGTCGATTCAAATGGGAGTGAGCACGTGATCGATGAAAATATGCTGTGGGATAACAATTCCAATAATCAGGCAGTTCAGGTAAATGTTCTTGTGTTCGACTTTATTTCCCATTTCTCCAGCAGTATCAACTAGCTTGTCTTCTCATCCGGATCAAGCATGTGCAGGCAAATAAATTCATATCTTTGTTGTCCTAAATTTAGTTTTAAGCAAATTTTTGTACTTTGTCCCATATCTTTGTTGTCATTCTATTGCATATCTGATGTCATTTTTGTCATCTCTCTTGCCGTCCTTTTTGTTCTGGTGTTGAAATTGATGGCTAAGTAAAGGGTTTTTCCCCCATTAGATCTTGGATATTTTTTGGGAAAAACTTAGTGTCTTTTTACCCAGAGCCCATAGGCAATAAATTTTCTTCTTTCTTTGGCTGGTTCAAACAGTTTTTTTGGGCAGTATTCGTTTTCTGTATCATGATGGAAGTACAGGGGTGGAATTTAGTAAATTTTTCTTCCCATCCAATATCATTTTCAAAGATCACCTGGGAGAAAAATCCCTGAAATTGATTTGTGTTTCTATGGAGGCACAAAAAATGCTGTTTTACATTGACAACTTGCAGTTCGAGAGCAGTGGATAAATATTTTAATTAAAAATTTGTATCAGCGTAGGCCTTTCACTTTTCTTTTCCATTAAAAATTTACATTCAGGTTTGGCCACTTTTGATTCTTTGACATTCTTTTGGTTATTATATCATGAAGCTGCATTTTGAGGAAAAATCGATTGTGTTAGCTGTTTGCGGATTCTCAATGCTTACTAATTTTCTATTTCTTTTGAAGATTTGGGATTTTAATTTAGGAAGGTCGAGGGATCATGAAGTATCAAGTCCACTAGAAGCTGCCTACGATGCCAATGACTCAAAATTCATGATAACAAATTTTCGGAAACTTACGAAAGAAACATCTTTGAAAAACAAAAAGAAGTTGGGCGATATATACCGCTTCAATTGCCAGACAGCCCGCGATGATATGACATCGATTAATGTGAGTCTTTCCTTTCTTTCTTAGATTTAGTTTATATTACATTCATATAAATCTGAATTGGTTTATCTGTTTTTTTTTGCCATTTGCATGACTTTAATGCTTAATTCCTCGAATGTATGTTGTTTAAAACAACTTTTCGTATTGTTAATGGATACGATAACCATCTTATCTAAATCTGATCAAGTCTATAACAGACGATTGAATCCTTTAAATTGCTGACTAACGCCAAAAACCACTCTGCAAGCCAGGCTCATATCACACCCGAGAATGACAACTTGCTAATCAGAAAGCCATCTTTGGCTTCAGCCTTTGATCAGCCGAAATCTTGTAGCAACACGAAAGACATTCAAGCCATCGAACGACTTATTCCTGGAAGAGGAGATCGAGCCATATCGGCCACATCGCCAACGACGACCAAAGCAAATCTAGAGCTTCTGGCACAAAACCGAGGCAATGCCATGCAACGATATCAAGAGAAAAAGAAAAATCGAAGGTATTTTATCGCCTTCCAACATTTTAATAACATTCAAACTTTCAATACTATGTTTTCAACTAATATCCGCATTCCATGCTGAATTGTTCCTATTTTTATGTGCACAGATATGACAATCGCATTAGATATGAGTCGAGGAAGGCAAGAGCCGACACTAGGAAGCGAGTCAAGGGTCGATTTGTGAAGGCCAACAAACCTTGAACAACAGGTATGCTCCGGCAAGCTCTTTTACTGTCTGTAAATATTTTTTGAACTCCGGCCACACGTTAACACGTCTAGTAAGCAACTTAGTGTACGCTTGTTTGGTTGGTTGCTCGAAAAATTGACTTTGTTTTAATCCCCTGATCATGTTTTGGCTTGCCTTGTGTTACTTGTCCTAGTTTATGCATTTTTATGTGCAATAATCAAAGAAAATCTGGGAAAAAAGATAGAGATAGATATAAAACAGGTGGAATCATTGAATTAGGAACAATGAAGATGGACAAGAACACTCGAAACAAATGTTCCGGGCCGGCATTTCTGTCAACCGGTGTATCAAGGATCGAAAAACGGGAAATTCCGAGAATGATCAGCCCCCAAAAAGAAGCCTTAAAACACGATAGAGACTTCTGCGATGAAAATTACCTTAGCTTTTCCGATTGGAAGGGTGAAACTCGAATCAAGCACTAATAAAGACCGGAATGGTAAAAACTTCATAAATCATTGATGCGCATCTTAAATACGAGCATCTCACGACAACTCATTTTCGAGTAAACACAATCAGATCCTCATATTGCAGCTTCGAGCGAACACGAGCATCCTTTTAAGCGGGGACATGAACCGAACCAGGCTGCATAATTGTTTTATGAAGTAAGATTTTTTTTTTCTAATCGAAACACTACAGATTAGTTGGTAATAATTTTTATCCTATGGTCTATCGGTTCGGTTGGGTTCAAACGGACCGAACCAAAAACGTGAAAGCTGGAGTGGAGGGTTATTATTTCAGTCGCCGGCTACGCCGGGAGGCGCGGCTTAGTTGGGAACGAGAGAGAGATGGGAGGTGCGTTTTGGGGGAGCAGAGTTATGGAGATTGTTAAGAAGCATGATTCTGGTGGACTTGTATGGAAGAGAATCAAGCTCACTCCCACCCGCAAAGCTAACGCCAAAAAACGCCTCCTCCGTGTTTGGCAGGTCTCTCTCTCTCTAGAGCTTTGTTGTTTCCGTTCGTATGTTCCATAATCGACGTTTGAATCCAGTCAGATGAGGATGAATGTCTGAGCTTCTTCAAACTATAAAATCAGTCTGATTTTGGTCTTTTCTGTCTTTTTGGTGAATCCATTTCCTTTTGCTGCTTCATTTTGGTCATATTATTTTCTAGGTGTGGACTTTGGTGTCCACGATGTGATTTCGTCCTCTGCTGGTTTTTTATTTCTACAAATTTATCTGTTTATAATTTGCAATCATAGAGTAGAGATTGGAATGTGATATTTAAAGCAAGCAGGCTATATCATGCGGATGTCATTTTGATCAATGCATTTGAAATTTTCTTTACTAATGCGAGCGAAAGTAAACTGAGGCAATATCTTTGTTGCCATACATCGATGTTCGTTTGGGGAATTACTTAAACTGATCAGTCATCAAGAAAAAGGTAAATTTGAGGAGCTCGTTGCAGTATTTAGAGTATTTTAGACTTCTTGTGAGAAGGATTGATAAAATAACAGTACTCTTATATACTACATGAGAAACTGGAATGGCTTTTCATGTTCGAGATGAGGAAATAGTTGGCAGCAAGAATGAAAAACTACTGATTTAACCAAAGGGTATAGTGTTAGTTCTTGCATAAGTACGAATCATATTCGTCAAAATGTTGTTTAGGTTCTTTATAAAACTACCTACGCTGCCTCTGATCTTTATTAAGATAAAAAAGATTGTGTGTTAAAGGAGCCTAAGAATGATATAGAGTTGCAAGTTATTTTGAAGAGAACGAAAAGCGTGATCCCGAGTAAATCAGTTAAAGATAAACCCTGAAAAATTAAATCTACCAAGATCTAAATCTTCTTATCAAAATAGTATCTCCTTCCAGCGTTTGAATTTGCAGCCTGTATGTTCCACTGTCTGTTGTATAATATTTTTGTTTGATATAATGTTTTGACTTTTAAGACTTGATTTTCGTTCTCCTCCGGCCATAGCAAACCTACAGTTTCTTTGCTGCATTCCTCCTTTGTAACTCTTAAATGTTATCTTATCTTTGCCATCGTAGGTTGTGTTGATTGTGATAATGATTCAAGCTTCTTGTTTCTTTTTCATGGATCAATGTTCTCTGTTATAAAGTTTTTGCTAGTATTTCTTTGTTGTTTCAATTCTCTGTCAATACTTTTTGATAGTCTACTTTGCTGATATATTTTTGGAACTAAATTTCTTTTTGTTGGCAGAATGAGTCTGTGCTAAAGGCATGTTCAGAGCCACCACCTCCAAAATCTTCAAGTGTTGGCATGGACGATGCAAAGAGCAAAGAGTGATAAGCATAACAGGAAGAGTACTTTAACAGAACCTGAAGAAGCTTTGTCGATAGGGATATGCAGATTGACTATTTCGAATTGTTTTTTGCACGTTGAATTGTTGCAAAATTTAAGCTTGATTTTATGCAATCTGAACCTGAAAATTTTATTTTTGAGTTGTATAACAACTAAATTAGTGCTTGCTTTATTTCATGAGAATCGAGTGGTACCACAAGTTTCTTGTTCATTCAAAAGATCTTGTTCTTTGATTTGGTTTTCATGGGATCAATCTTTCTGTCAGAAAACTTATTTAGTTTAGACGCTGCTAAGGCTACTTGAAAGGTTTAAAAATCTATTTTATGTTCATGTTGATCCCACTCTATGTTAAAAACATAAATTAGACTACTAATATTCAGAACAAGGTCTGAGTCAACCTAGAAGAATTCACCTCGTCCAGCTTTTGAGGCAGGTATTAATAATTATCGATACTAATCGATTGCTAGGTTTTGTCTTGTTTTGCTACTCTTGTACAGGTAGTGATCTTTTAATATGTATTGGTTTGATTTATTTTAAGGAGTATCCTTTATCTACGTTTTGAAAAATTGATGTTTTCGTGATAGAGGAAGCAATGAATCTTTTGTTCGAAGTTGTTGACCAATTTGCAAATCTGGAAGACGAGGATGAGGTGAAGCAAAGAGTCAGAAGCACCGAAAGGTAGAAATCTCCCACTCTCTAAAGTCCTTTTTCTTTCCTTGAAAATTGATTGGGATTTGGATTATTTTGGAGAATATTTCATTTTCAACCAAATACTAGGAAGATTTTTTGCGCCACTTTGATGGAAAGTTTGTTGATTTCACACACTACCCACACCCACTTGATGCTTTGTTTCTCTCAGACGTATGCAGAAATATCAGCCTTTTCAAATTTCATCTAAGATTCAGTCATTTATGCTTGGAACAGCCTCCTGAGTTAATTTAGATTCTTGTACCATCAAGTACGTTTGTTTTGGACCGTTCGATCATGTATGTATGTATGTATGAGTTTGATCACGGGACATGCATGTTTCGGTCATTAATTTTGTGGATAAAATGATTGGAAGATAACGATTAGACGAAAAGGGTCTCATAAATGTCTCATTTTTTGTTGAGAGTAGATGAAATCAACTAGTTTCTTTTGATTCTGAGTTCAGTAAGCTGGTGGATTACCCATTTGAACACTGGACTTGATGTAGTTGTTTGTGCAGGTAAATGTCAGGTTTGACCTTCCAGATTTGACTCCAACTGTTCTTCCCAAAGGGGTGTTTTTGTCTCACTCTCTGTGCTTGAAAATGAAACATGGTAAGTAACGTAAGGAAACTCCTCTGACTCGACCAATCTCACAAGCTATCCATTTCGTTTTTTTCCTTTTGTTCTCCATATTTTTCAACTTCGATATCCCCATTTGAGTTTATTTTTAATATAAATAAATAAATTGTTTTTTTATCAAATAAATAAATTTGGATTATGGGTTTCTACCCCTGAGTTATAAAGTAAATGTAGATGATTGTTTGAGATTAATATTAAATTTATGGGTATATTTTTTCAACATTTTCCCTTCCGTGCATGTTAATTATTTTTTACCCATTATTATATGGAATTTTAGATATATTATCAATTTTCCAAAGATTAAATTTATAGGTTAATGAATAATATAATTGTTTATAATATATATATATGTATATATATATATATATATATATGTATATGTAGATGAGAGAAAATTCTACATTTGGGATTCAAATTTAGAACAACATTGAATTCCGATTGGATTACGAAACATGATCAAAATTCTTCTCTCGCAACTCCAAATAACATTTTCTAATCCGCGAAGGGATTAACCACAACAAGAACAAAACAGGCAAGAATCTGAATCTAAACACCAATATTTCTCTAATTATTGTTAAAAATCCGAACTGCGAGTAGAAGACCTCTAGATGCGTCATCTCATAGGCTTGTCAAATCGAAGGAACGGCCATTGTTGCCGCTGCTGCTTTCTTCTTGCTCGCCGAATTTACCAGACGAAATCTCTGTAACTCCACTCGAACACGAAGATGGAGGAGGAAGGAGATTCAAATCCGTGTTTCTCCGTGCTTTCTCTGAGCTTCCATCACAAATTGAGCTTAATTCCAGCTCCTCCGCCACGTTTTTGGTGCTTTTTTTCTTCAGAAATATGCGGCACAACACCCAGTTCTTCCCCGGAACAACCATGCTCTGCAGAAAAGTTCATAAATTTCTTCAAAATTAGGCGAAATCCAGAACTGCGTGTGGAAGAGAAGAGTGTTTACTCACTTGGGTTGAGCTCTTTTCGAGGCGATATTCGTGCATTATCCAATCGGTTCTCTTGCCATTTGGAGGTTTTCCTTTGTAGAAAACAAGAGTCTTCTTCTTCCCCACTACTTGACTGTTCTTGCTTGTCAGAATTTGCTTGTCTGTTCCTGTTGCTTTCCAATACCCAGAAGCTGTTCCTCTTTTTGATCTTTTGCCATTTAGATTTTTCAATTCATTTCTGCTGAAAAAGTATCGTTCCTCAGCCAAGTTTCCTGCCCAATGAACAAAATAAGCCCATGTTTTTCGAGCATTTTTTTAGTAATATGGTTCTTTTTTTTTTCAATCTCAAGAAGGACCAGACAAACTCGAAGACAAATGCATGATTTCAACGGAAGAAGTTTTGAAAAATTCTGAACTGAAAATTCGAAACTAACCAGGCAAATCCCATGGATCATACTTGCAAACATCAACTTCAGAGATGATATTTGCAGGCAACAGAAGAGAAAAGGCCTTGCGCTTCAAATACTGAACAACAAGCTCTTCATCCGTGGGGTGAAACCTAAATCCAGGAGGCAATCTCGTTACCACGCCATTCTTGACAAAACCAAGCTTCGCCATCGATCGAAACCAAGAACAGAAAACTAGGGTTCCAAGTTCAGACCCGATTCTCCTCTCCACCCAAATCAGCTGACAAAAAGGTCATAAGAAATTGAATAATGCGGAGCGAGAAAAAGAAGAAAGGTGGGGCGTGCAGAAGGAGAACGTGTGTGCATTTATAGGAAAAGTGGTTTCGGCGAGAAATGAGGTTGCAGAAGGAATTGAATTCCGAAAAAGAAGACGAAGCATTTGGCGTAAACTAGACTCAATCTCCAACACTCCATCGCCATTTGACGCTGTTCAAAGCTTCAAAAAAAGGAAAAAAAAACAAACCCTAATTCGAAAACGTTAAAAAGCTTTTAAGGTGAGGCAGAGAATGCGTAATCCAAGCAAAATGGACGAAGATTGCTTAGTCGCCTTCCGCCATGATTGGACCTTTGACGAAGCACTGTGTTTTTCCCCTCCTAATTAAAACAAATAAATAAATAAATATTTTTATTTTATTACATCAATTAGTAATTAACCTACATTGTTATTTTAGTACACCACATATATATATATTCCGTTTCTCAATTTTAACAACTTATCAATATAAATTATAAATTTTGTAAATATTAGAAAAAATAATTATCAATAAATAATTTTATATCTTTTTTCAATAGACCCTGAGCTTTAAATTTATCGACTGACATTTTAAAATATGAGTATTTTTTAAATATTTTTTTGACCTTTTAATCGTAAAATGATAGAGTACACTAAAAAAATTTAGGTTAAATTATAAATTTAACAATAAAATATTTATTAATAATAATATAAATTTAGAGGTGTCATTTAACAAATTAAGAGTTTAAAAAGTGTCATTTAATAATTAATAAAATATAAAAAAGAGTATTTATATATTTATTATTTTTAATAATAAATAAATAAATGAGGAAAAGAAGGGACAAGGTAGGGAGGGGTTGGATACGAGATGACACAAAAGCCTCAAACATTGACTAATTGGAGAAACACATTTCGTAGGGACAAGGCAACCCCCTTTCCCATTGTTTTCATTTTTATTTAATTGCAAAATATAGACCAATATTTGCATGCTATTTTTCAAAAGGAGCCTTTTTTATATTCCATCACCTTTGCCTTTTCGCTAAAGTTCTAGAAATCATGAAAAAGAAGATTTCTTTGTTTGGAGAAACAACTCCGAAGGTTGGAGGCTTCCATTTTTACCCTTTCTTTTGGGAGGTTGCCCTCTTTTGAAGCATTTGATTTGAGTACCATGTGATTGGATGTCATTTTCTAAAAGATGGAGAGATTTCCCACTTACTTTTCTTTTTCTTTAATTATTTTTATTTTTATTTTTAAAATTAAAATGAATACCCTTCTTTTTTTTCAATGATTTTGACTTTTGCCTTCATCACATTAATTTGATTCATGTCCAAAACAAGCCTCATGTATTTCAACATGGATTCAAGGCAATACTAGAATCGTCGATTTTGATCTAGTTCGACTGGTTTTGTCCCCGCCCTATTCAACTTTTAATTTTCATTTATAAAAAATCATGGGTCACGATTCTGATTATATTTACAGTCTTTGTAGATTAAAAGATCTTGAAATTGAATTTGAATTATGTGTAAGAAAATACAGACAAAATTGATTAAACTTAATCCAAAGTCGGTTTCAAAACTGAGATAAACTTAAAATTTAGTTCCAAATTCGACCCATTTACTTAGAACACAATAAAAACATAATTTATTAATTATGAAATGGGAACAAAATGATATCCCAATTTGTTTCAATGTCAAAATAAACCAAGAGGTCCTTATCGGGAGTCGAACCCACGTCGCTGGATTCAAGGTCCTGACTGTAAACCACTACACCATAGAACCGCCTGAGGACACTTGAGTAAATATTAAAGTTTTCATTTAATATAGGAGGCCGTTGAACCCAGTTACTACAGACGAAAACGATGATGGAGCGAGAAGACCATTGCTAAGCCAGTAATGGAGGCGAAGATCAAGACTAGCTCTCACACCATCCTCTACAACGCCATTAGCGTCACCATGGACGCCGAAAACCGAGTTTTCCGAGACGGTGGAATCGTTATTGAGCTTGATACAATCGAAGCCATCGGCCGATCGCGTAATCGATCTTCATTCCCAAACCTTAATTTCTGGTGTCTGTCTTTCTCTATACTCTCCTCGTCGTCATGCTTTTTCGATTCCAAACTTGGTGATGAATCTTTAGTAACTCAAGGGATTTGACTGAACACACTTCTAGGGTTTATCAACACGCATGTTCATACTTCCCAGTAACTCGGGAGGGGCATAGCGGACGATGTGGATTTCATAACTTGGTTGCATCGACGCCATTTGGCCGTCAAAATCGAACATGACCGACGAAGATTCCTATCTTTCCACTCTGCTTTGCGGTATTGTCTCGTTCATTCCGGCGCGAGCATCTCATCTGGCACTCTCTTGCTATCTTTCTCTCCTTCTGTGAACTTGACTTGGTGAGCATTTTGATTCTTACTTTAGGTGACTTGCTTTGCGGAGGCTGGCGGAACTGCAGGAGAAAAACGAGATCCAGAATCGGTTGCTGAAATCGCTGTCAGAGAGGGTGGAATATCTGGAGAAGACGTTCGTCAGTGAGAAACTGCGAAAGAAGAGCGGCGGAACGCCGCCGCCGCCGCCGCCGCAACCCCGGAATCCGGATTGCTTTGCAAAATGTGGAGAAAAAAAGAAACGTGGAAGAAAATGTGAAAGACTATAATACGGGGTCCAAAGTGTAAATTAAATATTGTGTAATTCATATAAAAATGATAGCAAGAACCCAACCCTCTTCTCTCTCCGATAGCAAGAACCAAAAGATCCCACCCTGAATTCCCAAGCCCTAGATTTCTGAAACTCCATAGCATTCGCAGAGGCATTCAGGCTACCACTGCTCCTCTCCTCCTTTCCATCTCACGCTTTTTCTTCTCCGCACAACCGTCGGCTCCAGCCCACTGTCTTACTTTGCGTCTCTTAATCTTCTCTTTGTTTGCTCGTTGGCGGTAGAATGGCTGAAGGCAAGCTCGATTCTAATCACTTTCAAGTTTCTCATCTGGATGGAATTGAGAACCATCTTAATTCTGAGCTGTTAAAGAGGGAGTCAAAATCTAACATTTCTGGAGATCCAGTTTTATGGATGTCAGATGGGTTAAATGATGAAAAGTCTAAGCGACTATTAATGGATTTGCTGAATAAGAAATCAGTCCAACCTTCGGAGCCCTCAAATGTTGGTAGAGGAGCATCTTACAACAGGGTTTCCGCAGACTTATTTTCTGGATCAGGCGCTGTAGATCATCCATTCAATCTTAATTCAGACACAGAAGCTGGTCGAAACAGCTCCTTTCATGTGGGCTCATATGGTTCTAATACATGTGAACCATTGCAGGCTCATCAGCACAGCAATTTGGGAGGCAAAGAAGTCCCATATAGAACAATTCGTAGAGCTTGCATTGGTGAAGATTCTATCGGTGTCGAAACCAGTGACATAATGTATGCACATTCTAACCCAGTTAGCAAGCTGTTGGTAAACAAAGAGCTTGTAGATGCAGGAGCTAGGAGCCGTGATAGTTTGAAAAATCAAACTTTTGATGCTCCTGAACAAATGCTTCAACATGGAATGTTAACTGCAGCAGATCATGGAGGAATTGTAAACAATGTCCTTAGCAGGCATTCTTCTCTTGGATCTACTGGTAATATATAGTTTAAATGTCAGTGTTTATAAATTCTATTATTTGGTTTCACTGTGAGTGCAATATAGAACATTAAATATCTTCCTCTATTCGTTTTTGGTGGTTCAGGCTTTAACAACAGCACGGGCATGGTTACTTTATTACCTGAAGACATTGCTAAAGATCAGTGAGTTGTTTTATTTTTCATGAGATTAGTTTCGTCAGAAAACTCTCCTGTTATCTTGTGTTTAATGGATTGTTCTTGATTCCCTGACTTTTTCTTTAGTGTTGGAAATAATAATCTGTCTTTCTGAGAGAGGGATGTAGTGACAGTTTGTAATCTAATTGATATGAGACAATAATCTAAGTGAGCATAATTTTACGCATCATATAACTGATGATTTTTATACAGATTATTGATGATTTTTTGCATTTAGAAGAACATGTCACAGTAATCTGCTTGTTTTTAGGTTGTACTAGTGCCGTAGGTCCAGATTTTGAAGCCCCAATTACATAAATATTTTATATACTTGTGTTTTTATTTTTCCTAAACAGAAGTGGATTATGCTTTTATAGATAATGGAAGCACTAGTTTTTGAATTTATTTAAGGTGAAGCTATATCTTGATTCCAATCGCCTTACAGGGTAAATATGCATTCCAAAGATACTATTTTGTTGAGGCGGCCTCCTGTATCTCGTGCCATGACATCGCATGAAGGATTATCAGAGCTAGTTTCTGATTCTGTCTGGGGGAAGAGTACGTTGAGTGGTGGCACGGACGGTAATGGTACTCAAAAACTGTTCTTTTGTTCCTACTTGATATCATTCTAGTTATGCGTTTGATAGTTCATTGTATCATGATGACAATGATGAAGCTATGCTATTAGATTAGTTCGAATGACACTCTAGTGTTGACGACTTAAGTCCTCATGTAGCACAATACACCGTCACCAGAATATTTCAGTAGAAGTCATGAAATTTTTTACTCAGAAATCATATAGTAAAAAACGTATGAATTGGTCTTGGAAAGCACTCTACTTAGTGCCCTATTAAAATTACTCTCTAAGTGGTGAGCCAAATAATGATTTACATTTTAAACGGGTCACTTAAACTTGAGATCTTCTATCTCGAAAATGACTGTAATTGTTGATTTGGAGCTAAATTTAGGATCATATCAAGTAAAAGCTAATTTTGGGCATGTATAACTATGCAGGAGGAAGATCAAGCCAAAGGACAGATGCGGTGGCAGGGTCTGGAAAGGAGATGAGATTTCGGAGGACTTCTTCAGGATGCGATGCAGACGTGTTGGAGGCTTCCTTTATTGACATGCTGAAGAAGACTGCAGCCCCTGATGGCCCCTCGGCTGGAGCATCGAATGCCGAGCTGACAGATGGAGCGCAAGGAGGAGGGGGAAAAGGGGGGAAGAAAAAAGGGAAGAAGGGGCGGCAAATTGACCCGGCTTTGCTTGGCTTCAAAGTCATAAGCAACCGAATAATGATGGGCGAGATACGTCGTGTCGAGGATTGAATGTGAGTCGTCGGATCAGATATCCGAGGAATGGTCGAAGAAGAATGAAAATCTACGCAGAAGATGGATCATAAGTTGCATGGAGTTGTTGTAAATGAAGTGTGTACATGTGAGATATTCTTGTATTGATTTTCAGTGGGTCCTAGGAATAGAAAATGGGGTATAAATTTTTTGTACAGAAAAATAAGTAGAATTATACAGAGTAGAACTATACGGAGTAGAATTATTCGATGTCTTTGGACCCAATTTCTTTCATTGTTATGGGTAGGGCTGACTTCGGGTATCCGGTCTGTTATTACGATTTTAGCTCAGGTTTCGCTCCATTTAATTCACTGTTACATCTAATTTGACATTGGTATATAATCTTTTGTTCTGCTAATATTGGAGCATAAGTTGTCTTATTACTTCGTCTCAAAGTGAATATGAACTCATCTCTTGATACAATTCGTTAATTCTTAATTTTATCTTGAATTTTGATGAAATCGTTTTCAAGATTACCCATTTAAATTAAGATCAAAGTCAAAATTCAAATCATTTCAATGGTATACATTGTTTAGTGGAATTATTGGGTCAGATGTTTCAATGTATTTTGACTACTTAACCTGAACAATTAAAGTCCGCGACAATAGAATTTATTTCACGACTTTACAATCAAATTGCATATGATTCGGGGAAAAGTAAACAATGCTAGGTTTATTTTTCTAATTCTATGCTCCAATTTTAATCTTTTATAAATCATTTGTGAAGGGATAGATTAATTAATACATATAAGAAATAATGAAGAAAAGTACCTAATTAACAATTTAATTATTGCAATTTACACATAATTATGGTATAATTTTTTTTTAAATTTTGTTGTGTTAATATTAATTATTTAGTCGAAGGATTACTTTGAAGTGAACATATTATCTTAATATTCAAGAAATATTTTAAGAAAGAGAGAAATCATTATTTAATTAATTTGGCTACGTAATTCATTGTCAAGGTAATTATTTAGTTTTTAATTAATGTAATTAGCCTATAATTATCATCTTGGATGGATTCAAAGATTTACTAAACACGTGGTTTGGCCAATTGGGACACCCCATCAAACATCCGTTGAATTTTTTTATTGGGCAATGGTCATCAACAACCAAAATATTCTAATATTAATTACCTATTTTTATTTTTTATATCTAATGTTTAATATAAGAAAAATATTATTTCTTGTTCAAAGATATGTCACAGTCATCGAATCCCCGTGATTAAATTACCTTTTAATTTTGTTCTTCCGTGTCGTCTACGTCTTACAACCTGCGAGAGGGCAGTCTCTCTCTCTCTCTAGAAAAAACCAGCAGCCATCCATTTGATTCAACTGTAATAGAATAACCCTAGCAAACCATTCTTTCTTCTTTCCGAATCTCTCTCTGTCTTCCTCTCTTTCTCTCTCTAGAAACAATGGCGAGCTACCCGATGATGTTTGGAAGTTCTTCGTCTTCAACACAGCTCCATTCTGCGTCTTCTCCGTCGCTTCCCAGCCACGCAGATTCGGAGACTTACGGT
This sequence comes from Begonia fuchsioides, assembly GCA_003255005.1. NCBI lineage: Eukaryota > Viridiplantae > Streptophyta > Magnoliopsida > Cucurbitales > Begoniaceae > Begonia > Begonia fuchsioides. Next base: position 994,542 of record QAOC01038218.1, on the reverse strand, counting down.
GGGTACAGCGGAGGAAGTAAAGGAAACGGGTTTTTAAGCCCGATACCGGATGATCCGCAGGCAATGGAGTTTTCCGGTGGAATTCACGACAGATCGTCGCCGGAGAATGATTCTCCGGCGAAGAGAACGGGTGAGAAGAAAATAAAAAACCCGAGATACGCTTTCCAAACCAGAAGCCAAGTTGATATACTTGATGATGGATACAGATGGCGAAAATATGGACAGAAAGCTGTCAAGAACAACAAATTTCCAAGGTAATTTTTTTAGTCAAATTTATTATTTAATTATAGAAATTAAAATAAATTAAAATAAATTAGTTCTATCGAGCAAGATAATTAGTTAGAATAACTTGAAATGATCCATAAATTATAAACCTCTAACATCGTATTTTATCGAATAATCATTCGATTAAAATTTAGACGACTTCCGGATTTCCGTCTCATATTGCTCGAGCATAGATTTTATTCACGGGTTATAAATCGAGCACCTCTCCCTACCCATTAGAAGACCGTATTTTGGACTTAACGCAATAACAAAGACGGGTAATATTACGTAAACAAGCTTTTCGAATGATGGGGGAGTGATCGTCACAACTATCGTATTTCACAACTAATCGTGTTTTGCTCGTTATTTGGGCCGGACAAGCGAGTTATTTATCATTAAATCAATTAAAATGTTTTCTAATATCATTTTTAGGATGAAATAATTATTTTTTTTACAAATTATATAATTTTATTAGTTTTTAATTTTTGATGTTCTTGCTTGCAGAAGCTACTACAGATGCACTAATCAAGGGTGCAAGGTGAAAAAACAGATTCAAAGATTAACCAAAGACGAGGGAGTTATCGTGACCACCTATGAAGGCGTACATTCCCACCCGATCGAGCAATCGACCGATAATTTCGAGCACATTTTAAACCAAATGCAAATCTATACTTCTTTGTAATTTTGTTTTTCAATTTCCACTGTAATTGTAAATTATCACTCTTTTGTGTTTTATAAAATAATACGGTATTTTTATACGTTACTCTTGTAGGGATCCTTTGATTTTATACGTTACTCGTGTAATTTATCCAACCTTTCGTTTGAGTTCTTAATCCTTTCTATCGGAAG
>QAOC01038218.1:981876-992340 GCA_003255005.1 Begonia fuchsioides | reverse complement strand
CCACTTTTGTCGGAGGTATTAGAAGACTACTCTACAATTGACGAAGGTATATTTCAACTATCCTTTATTTATCAACAATGTTATTTATTAATGTTATACAAATATTAATATAGGTGTCTTTTATGTGTTTTCGTTTTGTAGAAATTATGGAGAATGCAACCCGAGGAGACTTAGAGCCGATTATGGACCTCTAGTCGGTGGATTATCGTAGTTTTATTTTTGTATGCTTAGTTATAGAATTGTTTTCTTATTTTGGATTGTTTGGATTTTGTGGGATTATTTTGAATTGTTTGGATGTATTTTTGAATTGTTTGGATGTATTACGTACGGTTAATGTGGTTATGGTTATGGACCTATGATGGATGGTAAATTGTAAATTTGTAATGGATTGTTTTGGATTGTTTCGGGGATTGTTTGCATTGTTCATTGTTTCAGATTGTTTGTTTGAGATTGTTTGATTTAGATTATTATTGTTTTGGAATTCTAGATGTTTTGGATTAGATTAATTTCAAAACAAGGAAGAACATTTTGTCGGATTGACCAATCCGATCCGATAACTCATACCAGTAATCGGATCGGATCAGATCGGATCGTGATATTGTCACGATCCGATCGGATCAAATTTGGTGATCCGATCCGCCGCCCAGGCCTACACTTAACTAGTTGAAGGGTTCCAATTCCAACTCACAGAAGAAATAAGATTATCACATGCAAAGAAAATAAGTTTTTTTTTTCGGGTTAATATTGCTTTATAATTTTTGTTATTATGCTTTTAAACAATCTTGATCGCTCGAGTTGTGATGATTGTGAGACTGATCTATTTCTTTTAATTATATAAATATGGAGAAAAAAAATCTCATCTTTGGCGATCCTCAAGGTCATCGCAGCTAGAGCGAGTAAGATTTAAAGATACGACCGATTCTAGTTTAAGGCTGGTTTTTAGTACGAGCAAATGAATTTCGAGTCTAGTTTTAATTCGCAATTTGGTTCAAGGTTTACAATCTTTTACCTTCAAAGCCATTAACTTAACCAATTTTGATCACTCCTAAATAAGGGGTAGTGTGGTGGAATGAGAAGGGCTCTATCTCGCAAGGATGGATTAACTTCGCATTAGGGTTAATGTTAGAAGCAAATGAAATGTTAGATCTTGGCATATATGAAAAAGGAAGAGAGATAAGAATGAACATTGGTTAGTTTGAGTCGATTTTTTAACCGACCGAAATCGGTCCAATTGATCTTTAGTTTAGGGGTTGGAGACGAAAGCCGACCCAAAACCTTGAATAATCGTGTATCGGCCTTAAGTTGCCATGCCATAACAAGAATGGTAATTGATGACACAAACACTTCTTAAGATAATCTATTTGATGATAAATCAAACTATGCAATATATTAATTGTCGAGCAAAAATAAAAGATGAAATTACATATTTGTCCGAAAACAATTTTTCATTGCAATTAGAATATGAAATAATAAAAAAACCTAATTTCGATACCAAATTAAAATATTAAAAAGTTTAATACTCTTAGATGAAATTAACTATGCAATAGAATATGATTAATTATTTCGAACCAAACAAGTTTAATACGCTTAGATCATTGCTAACTCATATTTAACGCGAGCAATTTGTCGTAGGATCATATTTAACACGAGAGTAAGATAGGTTAATGCTCTCGACCGGTAACTAACACACGTGATGATGATTTTTGCACGTTAATTAACGACGAGAATTCGATCGTGGCCAACCTATTGAAACGATCTTTTATACTCGATATTTTGGTGGTTTAAAGGAAATTTGGAATCCTAGGTAAGCTTGCATTATTTTTGTAGTTCAACAATAGATACCTTGTTTAGGGCATAGTATAAATAGTGGTGCGGAGAGTTTGAGCCGAGAACAGGATTCGAAGGATAGATAGTTGAGAAGATTCAGAGAATTCTTTCGGTTTTCTCTGGATTTCGGAGAGGAATGGGAAGAGGAAGAGTGGAGCTGAAGAGGATCGAGAACAAAATCAACAGGCAAGTGACCTTCGCGAAGAGGAGAAATGGACTTTTGAAGAAAGCATACGAGCTTTCCGTTCTTTGCGATGCAGAGGTTGCGCTCATCATCTTCTCCAATAGGGGAAAACTGTACGAGTTTTGCAGTAGTTCAAGGTATTCACGGAAACGAACACTCGCCTCCCCCTTTACTTCCTCTATCGCCATTTTTTAATCATTTTTTTTACTTTTTCGTTCATCGCTCTGAAAGTACAAAGATTATTTTATCTTTGTGTCGATTTTTCTTTTTAGCTTTTACAGTTTTTTGATGTTTTCTTGCGAATCCGAAAAGATTTTCAGCTCGATGTTGTTCTGTTTCTTTCGTATTATGTTTTCTGTTTTTGTGATTGTTTATGAGGTAGTCTCTACAGGGCTAGATCTGCGACTTACAGAAACAGATTACTGTTCTATTGACTCCATTTCTGTGCTTAGTTTCTTCTGGTTTTCCTTTGTTTTATTTGACTTTTCGTTCTTTCTACTTGCCATTTTGTGCGTTCAAACACGAGCTCATATTTATCTCGCCTTTTCGTGTCACCTTATTTTTTCTATCTACTTCTTCTTCTTCTTTCAAGGCCGATTTAGGTTAGATTTGTGAGATATTTCTTGATGTGTTTGGTGTTTTCTGGAAATAAAGAAAAGGCTGAATTTACTAGTTCCAGATAAAGTTTTGGCACACACTGATGGAGCAACTGAATTTCTATTTCTTTGAGCTTTGAATCGTTTTCTTGTTTGCAGTTTTTTAGATTAGGTTTTTATTTTCCAAACACCTCTCTCTTTCTCGCCTCTCCTCTTCATCGTGATGGAGATAAGCTACTATACTGATTCGGAGTTTGGTTGCATTTTTGCTGTCTTTCTCGTTAATGGAGACGATGAGAGCCAGTTTGTACGTCTGGTTTTCTTCTTCGAACTGGTTTTTTAAGGGCTTGTTGCTCTTTCCATCGGATCAAAGCTCTCTCCCTCTCTCTCTCTAAAACCTAACCAAGAAATTACTTTTAAATCAATCCAACCGAAGTGACGTTTGGGCATCTGATTATGAAATTAGGGTTTCTCTCTCTCTAATCTCTACACCATAAGAAAACAATGGTTTTACTTCCATGTTCTTCTGGTTTTGAGAGTGATACAGTATCTCACCTCTTTACCCAAAAGAAATTTAGCTTCCTCCAATTAATAATTCTGTATTATTCACATGATTTTATTTCTATTTCTGCTAATATTTTGCTTAATTGAAGAATTAATCTCTTCTCTTTTGGTGGGCGCTCTCGAAGCTTTTGACTTAATTTAAGCTCTCAATATTGATTATGTAATTAATTAGTCATTTTATTTTCTGATATCCCTCGTAAAAAAAAGTAAATAACTTTTGTAATAGAAGATCTTCATTAATTTAGTAAGATAAAATAGAAAAATTTTTGAACCGCGTTTCAGATATTATCTTAAGACAATTTGTAACAAAACATATTTTATTAATATTTGTCACAACTAATGAAATCAATTAAACTCTAGTTTCATAGAGTTTCTTCATAATTTTTTTGCGTTTTTCCTTTTACTTTAATAATTTGGAGAAAAATGTGTTGTCATCAATCTTATTATAAGTTCTTGTTAGATGCTTATCGTTGCCTTCTCTAAAGTTATAAATATAGTAGTTTTGACTTGTGAAAACGTATTTAAGCATTTTGGATTAATTAATTAGACCTTTTTTGTGAAATTTTGCAGCATGATCAAAGCCCTTGAGAGGTACCAAAAATGCAATTACGGGGCACGGGAGCCATCTGTTTCCACGAGAGAAGCCATGGTATTACATCCTCTAGATAATCTTCATTTTTATGCCAAGATGTTAGGAACATGAACATCTTAATGCTAATTATTGTTGGGAAACGATCGGATAATTAACCTGAAAAATAATACTCCAAGTTCTTGTGTGCTAAATGAGATTACCAAATCCAAGCCAGCAATATTAATGAAATCCAAGCAAATAATCAAGCAATAAATAAAAACGAGACACCGATATTTTAACGTGGAAAACCCTCCAAATCGAAGGTAAAAACCACGGGCGAGGAGCCACCGAATCAAACCTCCACTATGTTAAATAATGGGTACACCAAGTTCTCTCTAGATCATCAAACTAGAGGATTACAATAACTCATCAAGATCAAACAACAATCTTGGATTCAACAAATAAAGAGATAGAGGATAAACGTCGATAAAAACGGCAGTCCCGTTTTTACCCCAACAGGCAGTCTTAGAAAACACAAAATACGATCTTCACCGTTCAGAACGTACCTCTGTGTGTCCCGAAGCTACTGTCAAACTTTCAAGCCGATCCAACGGTTGAATATGGAGAAAACGGAAATCGATTTTTCTGGTGTAGAAAAATCCGAATCTCCTTTTCTTTTTCTCTCTTCTCTCTCTATTTTTCTTCAAGGCTACTCTCCCTCATTTTTCTTAACCTAGCAGCCCTCTTTCCTTTTAATTAGGTTAAGATGCCCTAATGGGCTTAAGTGGTCAAGCCCACAAAATAGGCTTGACCCAACAATTATAACTGTGAAAGAACATAAACATAAACATAAACATTTTGAACATAAACATTTCAAAATTTAATCGTCAAAGAACATAAACATGGTCTCTTTTGGATAAGGCCGGAATAAAAACAAAGTAATACTAATTATTCCTTTTTTAACTAAACTTTAATGCATCTCTGATTCACTACTGAAAGTGTTTTATTAAGTATTTATAATTATCATTTTTTCCCAATTGTCAAGTTTCACGGGAGACTTTAGACAACAATAACAACCTCATGAGACAGTTACTATCCATGACTACATATAGATAATCTGAACAAAATTCAATACTTTGTACACTGAGAAAGACAGTTATGAAAGACTGCCTTACCTGAAGCTTACTCACTGCAGGAGTTAAGCAGCCAGCAGGAATATTTGAAGCTTAAAGCGCGTTATGAAGCTCTACTAAAATCCCAAAGGTTTTAACTTCTAGTACCATCTGAATTACTGACAAAATAAATGAATAAATGACGTTAGATACTGTTTTTTTGAGATATTAGGAACCTTTTGGGCGAAGATCTTGGGCCTTTGAATAGCAAGGAGCTCGAGTCGCTTGAAAGGCAGTTGGATTCATCACTCAAACAGATCAGATCAACAAGGGTATTTATCCACTTTCTCTATTCCATAATTTCATCGTCTTTCTAGGCTGGTCTGCAATCCTTGAATCAGCCGCTCTTTTTTAACAGACTCAGTATATGCTAGATCAACTCACTGATCTTCAACACAAGGTAGGTGAATAACAAGTGGAATCATCTCCTTCTCTTTGATACAATTATTTTTCAACAGAAGATTTTACGATTTTCCCATTTCTGTTCATGGAGGAGCACTTGCTGAACGAGGCCAACAAGACCCTGAAACATAGGGTAAACAGTAAATATCGTTTTAACTTTTTTACAGTCTCAGAATCAACCAAATTAGTGTATTTTTTGGCCTGTTGAACTGCTTAAACTGCTGATAATCATCACTTCTGAATTTGGATTTGATTAGATTTTCTTTTTTCTTGTGGGGTGCAGCTTGTGGAGGGATACCGATTAAGTTCACTGCAACTGATTCCAAATGAAGAGGAAGTTGTTTATGATCGACAGCATCCTCAATCTCAAGGAGATGGATTCTTCCATCCCTTAGACTGCGAACCAGCTTTGCACATTGGGTATCATAATTTACTTTATTTGCCAAATGATCCACAACTTTCGAAGATTTATTGGTAGATTGATGGATCGTTTTGAAATTGCAGATACCCCACTGATGCAATAAGCGTGGTGGATGCAGGGTCGAGCATGAACAATTACATGCCGGCCTGGTTGCCGTGATAAGATATACAGCCAATACAGGTGTTTAATACTATAATTAATAAAATATAATTTCTCTTCGTTTTATAAGCATCTACATACTTACTTTGTCTGTGTCTATCAAGTGTTGCCTTTCGTTTTTAGGATGAGCTGATGTTCGGCTCGGTCTAAGTTTTTGGACCGACTCAATAATCAAATTGTCACTCAATTCAGAATTAAAATTAATTGGAAACCAAATTTGAGCTAATTTAGACCAAATTGATTTTTAAAATTAAAAATCTCATTAAATACCAAGTCTTTTCATTTAATTGTTCCTATTTTTATAAATACAAATCTAATTAATTTTTATTTATTTTGAAGCGTTTTATCGAAAACATATTTACTACCCATGACCCAAAATCAATCTTGGTTTTGAAAAAATATAAATTTATTTTAATATTCGATTATAATTGGAAATTTTAGTTACACGTGTGAAAATCATTAAGCGAATTAAACCTTTTATCAATGTGCGAAGTAAACACGTGGATGTCAAATACAAGTCGTTGATAATCCGGTGAGGATAAGGTCGGATGATGTCATTAGGCTCACCTTCAGTCCACTCGCCGTTTCCTCCAAGTGTGAACCACGCGAATCGTCTCTCACCTACGCGTCTTGGCTAACTCTTCGCTTTCTTATCCGTATACATTTAAGTTTTCTCAGCGGCCATTCAAGAGATCGAATTCGGAGATTCGCTTCAATTATTCTTCTGATTCTGGGCACCGCCTTTGTTCGTTTGTTATTTGATCTTCGTCGCCATTTTTTCTGCAAATCGAACGAAACTTTGCCTGTTTGAATTGTCCGATTATGATGCTGTGTGAGCCTCTCCAATCGAAATTGATTTGCGGATAAGTTAGTGAGTTTATTAATCTACCTTGATATTATCCCTCGGAATTACCTTTTTGTTTTGCTTAAGAATTTTTCTGCCGAAGAATTTCGTTTCTGGAAGTGAAAATGATGAGAGGCCAGCAGCAAGATCAGCAATCTAGGGTTTTCAATGATCTTTCAGCTCTAGTTCTAAATATTCTCCGATCTCCTCCGTCTCGGATCGATTTCTCCGATAACGCTCCGGTTGTATCTCCTGGCGGAGTTCCTTCATCGTCGAGGAGGTCTCTGCCGACGCAGATTACGCCGGTGGGATTTGCGTCTCTGCTTTTGGGTGTTTCGCTGGCGTTGATGCTTTGTGGATCTGTTACATTTTTTATCGGCTTCGTGTTACTGCCCTGGGTGCTTGGACTGGTTATGATTTTCTATGTGGCTGGGATTGTGTCCGCCATCTCCATAATTGGACGATCAATACTTTGCTGTGCAACCCCTCCACCCTCGCCTAGAAAGGAAATTTCAGGTGAAATTGTGGACTTCATGTTTTGTTTCCGATTTTGTTTGATGGACACTTTATGATTCTTACTGTGAATGTTTGTATCCGCTAATCAAATGGATTGAATGAGAATGAAAAAATCAATCAAGTGTCCCATTAAGAACTGGTTGATCAAGAATGTTTATCGTGCAACTTTTGCGAGATATTAACAACGCATGATTTCTTTCGTTAAGTTTCATCAGCATCCACTTTCCTGTGATGGCACTAGCTAAATCTAAGAGTGATATTCCTTCCCATTTCAACAATTCCTTAATTTCTTACCACCTGCTGAAACTAGAAAACTATGAGATCTGTTTTTATGGACTTTGCATCTGGGCATTAATGACTTGTGATGCTAGTTTTGTTAAATGGACCATTGAAGTTGTGGTTTTAATTTCCTCTGCGATTCTTCAAGAGTAAGAGCAAACTATCCTTTCTTGACGAACAGTATGAAATCCCGATCAATTCTGCTCTGTTCTTTTGTTTAAAATTTTCACATCTCTTATATTACTTTCCCTACAATCTGAAGTTCTTTTTTTCTGTTTGCAATTTGGTTTGAAAAATCAAATAATGGGCAGTATTATGAGTAGTGGCGTCTAGTATGAGCTGAAAGTCAGATTGCTAACTCTTGCCATTCCGCCATTGTTGCAGCTTGGAAGCTAATGTGATGAAATGGAAGATTTTTACAGGAGAATGGAGCTGCCTCGTATGTTGTTTTTTATTCTGACTCGTACTGATGAGAGTAGAACTACTTTGTGGTAGAAATTTTGTGAATATGTGTTGTTTATTATCGTCATATATTACATACTGAAATGGAAATATGCCCCAGTGTTTGTTTCTGAAAAATACGACTGTGTAAAAACATTGTTATTGAACGAAGAATTTATAGTTCATGTTGGTTATTCGGGTTGTATTCGTTGGATTAGGCAGCAGCATCGAATCGGATGCATTAGAGACATCGTTTTGTTTAATTTAGTATTTTGCTTCCTCTATTTTCTACCCATATTTCTTGATATTTTAAAGTTTTGTTGTGAATGATTAATTTTATATTTACATTTTAATGGTGTTACTGAAATGCCCATTAATTAGCAATATATAAGTAGCTGAATCGAATACATTTAAACAAAACAAACAAGTTCCAAATGCCCGTTAATTGATCAACACAACATTGCAACGTGAAGTTCATTGAAGGAAAGGTACAAACCAAATGTAACCGCATCCAAAGTTACCACTCTCCAATAGAAAACTGATAATCAACCAATTTAGGGTTCTTTTTCCTTCCAGCAATTTATGTTGTCAAGCATAGTTCAAACGAAATATGTCATTCAAGACATAGAAGCTTGACTGTGGGGTTGGCATCAAATGAAACATCTGATGACAAGAAAAAAATGCAACCATTAGAAAAATGTAAGATAATGGAAAAAAAAATAGTAATATACGGAACAAGTGAATTTCGAAACACCACTAGGGATTTGTGATGATACAAAATTGCAGATGCTTCCATTTGTATTATGAAAAGAAGGGATAATTAAAACTATAAATTTTCAAGCATGATAAGCCAACTAATAATATGATTTGGCAACAAGTGATCAGTGATAATTTTTTTTTTCAGATGCTCTGCTTTACAAATCATTATGTCATCATAACTTTGCCTGAAGGGATATACCAATGAAAAAAGTAGTAAAATTCATCCAGACAGAGTTGAAGAAGAGCAGGATAGAGCTGTTTCTACTATTTACACCTAAATTACAAGACTTGTTATTAACATGCCAACAAAAGAAAGACATGAAGACACAGCCTATAGAAAAATTTGTTCTTAGAAAAGAGTGGGCTAAAGTATAATGCTCAAAACCCAGAGTGATTTTGTGAAAAGTATCTCACAACAATTATCAGTTACTGTGTCAAGTTATCATAGCAAATCTTTCAAATCATCTAGCATGTAATGATATGATCATTACAGTTACTTAATCAGTGACATATAACATCTATATCTTGATGTTGAACAAATTAGCAGCAGTTGAAAAATTCCACAGCTCATGGCCAGATAAATAATTTCTCTTTTTGTGGTGGAAGCCTGGAAGGGCAGGAAAACATTAGTCCAACAATCATTTTAAGAAATGTAGTGACATATAAGAAACTGAACAAGTTTAAGGTAAGAGGTAATAATAATGCTGATCCTATAAAATAAATCCAATAATGAGCATTTCAAAGGTATTTTTAACATTTTGGCTGTTTCATAATGATAAGAAGAAGCGTATTTCAAGATTGAAAGCGGATAAAGCGTCTAAGATTATTAATCCGTATAACTCAAATGGAAAAGTACCATTATACATAAATACAACAAAAGTAAAAATCGCTCGACATAATAAGATAATCCTAGTAATTGAATTCTCCTGAAATATTTTCAATCTAGCAACGCAAATCCATATAAAGGAATCGACGAATTTATTTTGTGCAGTCAAACTGCACGAGGAGTTAACGATAACAGCAACGAAATTGCGATAACCAATCAATAAGTCATTTAAGCCACTCCACAACAAATCTGCAAAATCGCTCATCGAAACACAAAAATCCCTCGCATATGAATAATGGCAGAGGTCAGATAAAATGAAAATTTTATATGAAAAAAAATCTGCCAAAATCACAAACCTGACTGAACTTGAGAACATGCTGTTCACCAGCGAGTTGAAGATTGCCGCTGACGAAAACGAGCATGCCGCCGTCCGGACCAGATGGCTGGCAATCGACAGTAGTAATGTTGTGCTTGCACTGCTGAAAAGGAAGGCTAGTGAGCTTAGCGACGATATTTTGCGAGCCTTGGATCTTCTGACCTTCAAACGTCAACATGGAATTATCTTGGTAGAGATTCCCTAATCCAGCTCGATTTGCATCAAATGTGGAGTAGTAGTGCTCGACGAAGGCCTTGGAAACGGAATCTGGATCCATGGCAGTTGTCTCTTTTCCTCACCGCCGCCGCCGCCGCCGCACGTTCTAACTGTCTACTGCCCCTTTCTCGTAGAGAGAGAGAGAGAGTGAGAGCTAAGAGAGAGGGTTTGTTTATACATCTATAACTACCAAAGAAACGACGCCGTATTGTGCATATAAATAAATAGGTTTTAATGATACCACCAAACTAAAAGATGGAAAGTGCAATTGCATTCTTAAATCATTTACAATTTTACAATATATATATATA
>QAOC01038218.1:937647-981616 GCA_003255005.1 Begonia fuchsioides | reverse complement strand
AGTACGAGCATTGGTGACTGCTCACTGCTCAAGATATCGAACGGTTTGGGGAATTTTTATGATCTGGTCGAGAAAAAAAGGGGAAAGGGGAATCAGAAATGGAAACGTTGGTGATGGAGGATTGTCCGTGGGGACTTTCTATTTCCTTTCACTTCAAAAATCTCCATTAGGTATCCAAACCGAATTCTTATCTTCCTTTTCACTCAATTTAATGGATTGATCTGATCAATGGCTGTATCTAGGGCTGGTTTGATGTCTGAGTAGCGGAAGTTCATACTTGTCTGAGGTGAATTTGAAATTGGCGAACCTGATGATTCTTGAATGATATTCCGGTACTTGCTCTTTTCGTTGTTTCTTTCTTGTCGTGAAATTGTTTTGGAAGTTCGTGGTTGATCTATGCCTGAGTAAATGTCATCTCGGTGACATTGTGAAGCTGAGTGGATGACGCTGCCAAAACTACTTTTTTGGTGGACTCTTTGGATTTGAGTTCCTTGTCTTTCGCCTAGTTTTTAATGTTCGATTCTCTCTTTTTTGTTTGTACACACTTTTCCTTAGCGACTTTTCTGATTGCATGGTTGACCTGATTAATTTTTTTTATTAATTCAGTGCAGAGATTCATTAACTGTGGCATTGCAGGTTTTTTTCTTTTGTCTTCTATCTTTCAAATATTTACGTGTTTTTGTGATTTTTCTATGGCATTTTCATTTCTTAACCGATGAATAACAAATAGCTATTTCTGCTGTGAAATGGCAGACATTTGATTGTTAGTATGAGAGAACCAGAAATTTTTACAGTTGGATGGCGAGGCTGTGGTTTTAATACTTTTTAAGATAGAAGGAGAGCTAGACTGAATGGAGTGTAACAGAGATGAGGCTGCAAAGGCAAAAGAGCTTGCTGAGAAGAAGTTTGTGGCAAAGGACATCACGGGAGCTAAGAAATTTGCTTTAAAGGCACAAAGTTTGTTTCCAGGACTTGAGGGTATTTCTCAAATGCTCACGACACTTGATGTTTATATTTCTTCAGAGAACAAATTCAATGGAGAAATAGACTTTTATGGGATACTTGGTTTAGATTCCAGAGCTGATGAGGAGACAGTGAGAAAACAATATAGGAAGCTGGCTCTTGTTCTTCACCCTGACAAGAACAAATCTATTGGAGCTGAAGGGGCTTTCAAGCTTATTTCGGAGGCTTGGAGTTTGTTATCTGATAAATCTAGAAGAGCAGTGTATGACCAGAAGCGGAATGTCAAAGCTTACAAAAACGTTTCGAATCCAAATGGGGGGTCATCTGCACATCCCGGGTCATTTGATTTTTACAATTTTACAAAATATACCACACTAAATGAGAGGATGCAGAAGAGCAAGAAAAGGTATCCTCCACATCCTCCAGCTCCTGCTTCTTCACCAAAGCCAAAATCCAATACCTTTTGGACTGCTTGCCATCGATGCAAGATTCAGTACGAGTATCTTCGAGTTTATCTTAACCATAACCTCCTATGCCCTAACTGCCATGAGGCATTTTTTGCAATAGAAACGCCCCCTCCATCTTCTAATGGTTCTAATTCGTCAACCATGAGTTTCACTCAACACAAGGAGAATTCGAATCATCAAGCTTCGGGTGATGTTAGATTAAAAAAGGGGTGGAATAATACATCCACAACCAATGTTGGAATTGGAAGATCAAATGATTTGGATACACACAATGAAAACAATTTCGATTGGGCTTCATTTTCAAGAAAACCCAATACTTCAACTGTTGCTCATGCTGCAAATATGGTTCAGCAAGCATATGCCAAAGTGAAAAGGGAGCGAGAGGAGGCACAGGCAGCCACTAAGAGAGAAGAGGCCTTGCGGAGAAAGCAGCACACATCAAACAAGTCAGGTGCTGCTTCATCATCCAAACACTCAGGTGTTTCAAAAAGAAAAAGAAACTTGGATGATATTTCTACAATGAGCCGAGGGAAGAGCATAACCAATCAAATGGGCTTCGGAAATACCGCCGGTAATTTATCTGGATTAGCTGAAAGTAATGCTGAATCAAGTAGAATCAATGAAAATATTAAGCCTATCCTTAGGGCATGCTCTATTAATGAGATTCAAGATTTACTAGTGGAGAAGGCTAGGAAGGAAATACGGAGAGAACTAAACAAATTGAGCACAGCCACTTTGTTCACAAGTTCCCATGAAGATGGAATTGGAGTTGAGGTGGCGAATGAGAACAAAGAAAAATCCTTGGAAAAACACAACATAATTGATCAAAGAATCTCTACCGAGTTAATTGGTGAAAAGAAGGAAGGCTCCGATGAGAAGTCTTCGCTTGACAATGATGGAGCTAATATGGATTTATTGTCAGCGAAAACAATGTCAATACCTGTCCCTGATCCAGATTTTCATGATTTTGACAGGAACAGAACTGAAAGAGACTTTGGCAAAAATCAGGTTTGGGCTGCCTATGATGATCAAGATGGGATGCCCCGATACTATGCCTTGATTCATAGGCTGATTTCGTCAAATCCATTCAAAATTCGAATAAGTTGGCTAAGCTCAAATGCAAACATTGAGCTGGGATCACTAAATTGGGTTGGCTCAGGCATTAATAAAACTTGTGGTGCTTTTAGAATAGGTAAGCATGAGTATTACAACTCTATAAGTTCTTTCTCGCACAAGGTTAGGTGGACAAAAGACAAACATGGAGCCATCTGGATATATCCTAGTAAGGGGGAAGTTTGGGCTCTCTATAAGAACTGGTCCCCTGATTGGAATGAGCTCTCAGCCGATTATGTAGCTCATAAGTATGAAATGGTTGAAGTACTTGAGGACTATGATGAAAAATTAGGCATAACTGTTATTCCGCTAATCAAAGTTGCTAATTTCAAGTCAGTGTTCCACCCGCATTTGGACTCAAGAGAAATTAGGAATATTCCAAGAGAAGAGATGCTTAGATTCTCTCATCGGGTGCCTTCGTATTTGATCAGAGGTCACGAATCACCAAATGCTCTGCAAGGTTGTTGGGAGCTGGACCCAGCAGCAACCCCAGAGGAACTTCTTGAGGTCATAGAAGACTGCAAAGAAGTAGAGATTTTGATGAATCTCGATGTTACAACTGAAAATACAGTCAATGAGATCAAAGAAGCTCAACAGAAGGTGGTATAAATTTCGCAGGGAAGAAACATGAAAATTTTTGGCATGCTGATATCAAGAGGTACTGGATGAGCTCCAGTGACAAAAATGGACAAATTTTGGGTACACATCAAATAATTATTTTGGAAGATGCAAAAATAATTTTTTACTCAGTTCAGTGCCTTACCTTGTGGATTCTTAACCTGTTCTCTTATGATTGACTGGAATTATACTTGCAATTTCTGAAAACTACTCGAGATCAGTGAGACCAATCATCAAGCTCTAACAGTTTAGAAGTTCTCATGTTGTTAATTTATGGACTTCTCCAAGGATCGGATTTATCATCGGCAGCGATGCCTATTTATTCTGACATCTCCAACCAGAGTCTGTACATATTCGGGTACGCACATGCGCCAACCGGCCTTCAATTTACTTGTCTTCATATAGTGTCACTATGAGATTTTTCTGTCTTTTTATCTTAAAGAGTTATAACTTTGCTATGATTAGCTTAAAATAATATCAAGAGTTACTACTAAATTTCAGTTCTCGATTAACTTTCACCTGAAGGCTCAATTATTCATGATTGCCAGTTGTTGGTTTGTGTTTCCTGCTCAAATTTATGCTTTTTTTGCTCATACAAAGTCAAAAACAACATGTTTGATGCTCGAAAAATCCACTTCATAGTGCACAAAACTCGTAACTTATTTGATCTTTCTCCGATTTCGAGTATTGTAAGCTTGTAATGTTATTGACATCCAATTTGAAATTGAGTATTAGAAACTTTATTTGAATCTTCTCGTTAATTGGCTGCAAAAGTTACTTGGGTTTTAAACAGATTTGGAATTCTCGAGATGCTGTCTTGTGCTAAGCGAAAACCGGACAAGAACAAGGTCGAAGATTATGGGTCTTTCTGCTCTACTCAAACAGTAGCCTTTTTTTTATGATTAGATGCTTAATTTTTCATGAGATAATTCTACTCTTTTTTATACCTGATTTTCATTTTATGAATTATGGAAAAAATGTATATTTATATTTGGTTTTTTATTGCAAGGTTTATGGGTTATCGTTATCCTTACTTAGATTTGGGTTATCATGTTTATTGTATAATTGTTAAGAGTAATAAATTAATCTAAATTTAAACTAATTCATTTATTAAAGGAGTCGGATAGAGATGAATATTGAATTTTACATAACTAAATGTGAATCTTAATTAAAATTAATCAAAATTTTAGGTCAAATTTAAATTGAATTGTGATTAAGTTCAGATTTAATTTTATAAAATTTGACTTATCGAATTAGATTTATTTTTTATCAAAATTTGACATAAACTGTCCCAACTCTTATAAATATTAAATTTTATCTAATCGAATGTGAATTTTAATTAAAATTAATTTAAAATTTTAAGTCAAATTTATATTAAATTAAATATATAATTAAATTGAATTTTGATTTAATTATATAAAAATTAAATTTATTTTTTATGAAAATTTAACCTGAAATGTCCCATCCTTGTAGGTAAATTCTTCGAGCAGTTTGTGTCGTTTGTTGTCTTGTTCATTTTAAATTTTATATTTAATTCTGCAAATTAATCATTAAATTTTAGTTTAAAATATTCTAATTCATTTATTAAAGACGTCGGAGGGAGATGAACGATGAAGTATGAATGTAGAAAGTCAAGGTGTGGGGGGTGGTAGTTAATTAAATTCTCAGAATTCAAATAGCGAATCATAATATGCCACGTTTCAGTTTAATACGTGGTTGGGGCCCACGTCCAGCTCTCTAATAAATAGAAGGAAACCTGAATCTGAGCCGTGTTCCTCGTTTGGCGACGGGGATCTGCCGGGACGTTGGGATCTGCTTCGTTTCAGGCTCTCTATTTCGACTCTTCTTCTTGTTTGATCTCCTCGCGGCTATGGTGAATTTTGATTTCTCTTTTTCTTGTGATCGTTGTCTGAGTTTCTACGCCTTCGATTTGGATTCTTTTGCTCGGCTGTTTTCTAACGCCAATGCGCGAGACTTGTGATTCGTTACTTTTTTCACGGATCTATTTTCTGGTTTTTGGAATTTTACAATTCAATGCTAGTTACGGTAATACGGAAAATGATTTGATTGAGCCCGATTAACATGTTGTGAGAGCATAGCTTGAAATGCTCGCGTTGTATTTGTTTGTATTTATTATCTCTTTTGACAGAAATATTAATCAATTAAATTGTATTTGAAATGCGTTTCTTATCTTTGTCATCGTCGCTTTCTCTTGTAAATTTAGCATGCTCTCTATTTCCATGTAGTCCTCACAAATATGTAATTATTGGGTAATGCAGACGACATCAAGGCGTTTGGCTGACAGGAAGGTGCAAAAGTTCGAGAAGAACGTGACAAAGAGGGGCGCTGTTCCTGAGACCTCTAAGAAAGGGAAGGACTATCCTGTTGGTCCTATTCTTCTTGGATTTTTCGTATTTGTTGTCATTGGATCATGTAAGAATCTACTCTTTTCTGCTTTTAGAAGAAGCTTTTTTTATAATGCATGTGTTACTATGCCATCGAAACTTTCTACTATCCCATTTTAGATCCTATGAAACTACTTTACTTGTGTGCTTATGGAGAATGTACAAGGGTATTTTTGTTTCACGCATACAACGTTTGACCCATTATTGGGCCAGCTCCCTGTAAATTGCACATCATGTAGATCCAGTTTTAGCATTGAAAAAGATCTGGGCTGCTGTATCAGTAGGCGAGCTAGAAAGAGCAATGATGGCTTGAGTTTACCTTTGTAATCCTAGTTTGCTCCTAATTACGATTGTTGTCGACCTTTTGCATTAGTTGTATTTTGGATAAACTGGTTATTTTGGGACTCAATTTTTTTGCTATATATGGAGTCTGGATTTGTAACTCGTTAGAATGCACTCAACTGATCTTTCATGTGTTCTATTGCAGCCCTCTTTCAAATAATCAGGACAGCAACTAGCGGAGGCATGGCATGATTGCCTTACTTCTGATGTGGGTTCAGATGGCTTCATCTTCTCTTTTGCTAGCCTATGGAGGGTGAAAAGCAGATCACGTATGTAGAAAAGTTCAAGTAAGACTCGGATTTTCTGTTAAAACACATTCCAATTGGGATTATTATTTCTTTTTTAATCCACCCTTTTAATCCACTTTTCAACTCTAATTATGTCGAAATCTTCATAAATTAATCTAAAAAATCCATTGAGTGATCTCTATTTCTCGTCCTCTTTCAAAAGACTGTTGTATTTTTAAGGAAATGAATCGATAATGTGCGTAGCAAGGGGGGATAGTTCCAATTTGGTTCAGTTCTTAATTTAAGAAACTACAATTATTCCGAATAAGGTTAAAGACCAAGCAAGATTAGTAATGGAATCAAATTTGTGCTTGACTTTTGGTTTATCGCTTTGAATAGGAAACATGAAAGATAATTTGCTAAATGTTATCGAGTTAGTCTAACATCATTCTCTTGTCATACTTCTTGACGTATGGTTGCGTGATCACATCAATTTAAATAATAAATTATTATTTATATTTTTATTCATTAGATATATTTAAATTAATATAATTACACAGCTATACTTCAGGATGTATGACAATATGACAATTCTAGATCTAATCAATACTATCATGGATATTCAATGACAGTTATTTTATAATAGAGAAGTTGGTCTTGACGACGACGACAGGGGTACTGCTTGAATGAGCCCGTGAAAGGCCAAGTATCTGAGGTTGAGATGGATTCAGAAGGATTCTAACCGGCATTTGTTACTTCCATTGTAATGGCGGCTTTGCAGTAGAGAGAGCGAGAGAGAGGAAGTTGGGAGTTTGGAAATCGGAAGCTCTCAACGGCGCGAAATTATGATAAAATCACCGAGGAAGAGAGTTTATCGTCTTTTACAAATTTATTTACGCACAAATTCCTTGCATATTCAATTTATTAGAATTAAATAATATGATAAATATTAATTTACCACGTAAATTATTGAGATAGTTGAAGCATAATTCAAACTTTAAAATTCATCAATTAATTTTTTAAATTTTATTATAATTTTAACGAATACTTTGACACTAAATTTTTTGTTAATATTAAGATATTTGTCAATATTATTAGCAATTTTAGTTAATTTAATGAATTTAACTACTTGTACAAAAATAAAAAATATTATTAGAATAAATTTATATTTTTTTATTTATTTCAGTTAATTTAAGAAAAAACAAAAATATTCATTAAATCTTTTAAAAAAATTTATCACTATTAATCAATAAATTATGTTAATTAAATTGATGAATAGTGATAAAATTATGATCAAATTCAAAATATCGAATAAAGTTTTTAAAGTTCGAGGTAATGGTTGGAAGGACAACAATAATTTAGTAGGTAAATTAATATTTATTCTTAAATAATATCCATGAAGGGGTAGATTAGTCATTAAAAGGTTGGCTCCAACTGTCTATATCTCTCCTCTGCCCATTTCTTTGCGCCAGAAGGCAGAGGCTGTATTGTTACAGTTTAACCGGTAAATGTCTTCTCCGGCTCTCAGAACTCCGAAAGTCTTTCTGGCCAAGCACTTGAAACTATAAATGTTTGAATATTTTCCTTCTGTGCGATTTAATTCGTCTCTGGATATGATGCTGGAGACGGCACTGTATTTTCTGCTCCCGTCTTGGTGGGAGATTGAGGTTACCGTCGCAACGTCAATTTTCGTGATCTTAGCTTACTGGTTTTTCACTTTTCGATGCGGAGACGGTCACGAGGATTGCTCTTTAGGTGATATTTCTAGTGGAGAGGCTATTGATGTTAATGGCCTGGTAATTTCGTCGTATTTGATGCTTTGGTTTTGGAAACATTTTTGTCAGTTTGATCGTGGACATCATTCTTATGATTGAATTGGAATCTGTTTTGAAATTTATGGCCTTGATTAATTTTGTTGCGTGAAATTTGGATTTATTTGTTCATTTCATCTGGAAACTCGCTGGAGGTCAACGTTAATGCTATTGCTATAATGACGAAGTGGATGTTCACTTCTGATGGCGGAGTTTTTCCATGCCTCCGGGAATTGTTATAGTCTGAGTTCTAGTCCATTTTCATTTTTTTTCTTTTTTTTTTATAATCAAAATTATGGAGAATTTTCCGCGTTCACTTTGACTGAAATCAGAATTGGCTTTTGTTTCTAAAGTTGAAACTCACACTTCTGGTGGTATATGCTTTTGATGTGGTTGAGGTGTGCAATTTAGAAAGTCTGTGTCCTTCTTTTAGACTGTCAGAACTATGACATGTCAATTTACTTTAAGCGATGCTATAATTTTAGGGAACATATTAATCAATATGGATTTTGAACTTAATTTTGCTCTCCAGACATCTTACTTTTTTTAGTTTTGTTCCAACACTTTTTCACTGGAGGTCAATGCTTCTCATATTTGCAAAGTCACTTTTTCATTCTTAATGCAAGCTACTCATGTTTTTTTCCACAGAAAAGTGTAGAAGATTGCCCAAATTGGTTAATTTTTTGTCATCAGAGTAACCTTAAGAGAGCTCTTTATGATGAGACCTAATGGAGTTGGTGTAAACGGAAGAATCTGTGGGTTTATTTAACTTCCATTTATTTACTTTATATGACCATAGATAATATTTGAAACAAAAAGAAAAGGATTACTGAAAAAGGTTATTTTTAGATGTTTAAAATATGATGGTTACTGTAAAACAACTTGTTCATGTCACTCATCTGCATCAGCTCTTTATGCACGCGAAAGTTAGCCTTCATACACAAGGTTATCAGAAAATTATTGCAGTGCCAGGATTGTTGAATGTGGTGAAACTCTGTCGGAGCACAGACCATACTTTTCATCCTTGTTGCAGTGTTTTTTAGAATTTTTGCAGCCAACTTCTAAATAAGGTTTTGTGAAGATGCAGCTAGAATGAACTCAGTAATCCTTGAACTTCCGCACTATCCCCATTCTTTGGTTTTTGAAATAATTTTGCGCTATAAAATGTTAGATGACTAGTTACTTATTTATGAAGTTATAATTAAGTCTTTTGACGTGCATTTCTGCATTTATTTTGTAGATGGGCCATTTGAGAATTGATCTTCAAAGTAACTCCACTTATCTTATTAAGGTATGCTGACTGTCTTCTAGTTTTGATTTTGATTTGGATCATTTTGCATTAGGTTTAATTTTTATTGGTTATATATTTTAACTTCCATCCGCTTTTTTCTGAACCACCGTGTTTCTATTTTCAGTTGGAATTGTTGGCTGCAAAGAACCTTATTGGTGCAAACTTGAATGGAACCTCTGATCCCTATGCTATAATCACATGTGGTACTGAAATGAGATTCAGGTTAGTTTTCAACGTTTTATCATTTTGGGTCACGTCAGGATAGCTGGTGTTTTTGTATTTCTTTGCGTGGTAGCGTACTTATGAGCGGTGATGTCTTATACAAGTTGGTGGATTGTAAAAAACAGTGATATTTGGTATTGCCTTGATATCGTTTTAGGGATCATTTTCTTATCCTAGGAAAGAAAACTTTTCTATCAGGCTTTCAGATGAATGTAATCTATGAAGTTTGAAATATGAACTAAATAATTTAAGAGAAGTATAATACTATATTTACTTTCTATTTTATCGCATGACTTGACTGACAATCATTAATTGATATAGTTAATGATTTATTTTAATATTTATAATTTATTGCTTTAATTTAATCATTCAATGATTACCATGTCATGTGGTAAAAGTAGATGGTAAATAAACATAACATAGTTACCCTTATGGGGAGACAACGGAGAGAAGACATTGCTCAGAATTTCATTTCTCATATCTACTATATATTTTATTCACTTTTCTCTGAACTCCTTTGTGAATATTAGTTTTTGTTTCAATCTATTCTTCTATGAATCTCTTGGAAAGAAGCGGTAAATAAAAGTTCTTTTTTATCCTTAGGAAGAAAGGCTATATGATTTCTTTTGCGACTGTGATATCTTATGAATCCTTCAGATTTGATTTTAGTCTTTTGGGTAGTGCAGCTCGATGATTCCTGGTTCCAGAAATCCTATGTGGGGAGAGGAGTTTAATTTTTCTGTAGACAAACTCCCTGTTAAGGTAGTTATAATTGTTGACTTTCATATCTGTTATTTTATTGGTGTAGAAAATAACTGTCATTTGCAAATTAACAAAAAAGTCACGCGACAACCTTTGTATTAATAAAGTTAAAGCGTGTTGAATGAAGTCATTTTTATTCTTGTTGGTGCACGATTTTAATTGATACTTGCATCATCTATCTTTATGATTCTATTTGATCTCACATCATGCTTTGAATTACCTTTATTAAACCATCATTCTAACTGTTTTTATTGTTTTTTGTTTCTCTTGGTTACTGTGATTGGTACATTTTTCCATCGTTATTTCACAAGTGCTGATTGTTGGTTCTTGCAATTGGCAAATGACTGTAGGCTTTAAATTATTAGGTTTAATTATTAATGTATCTTAAACGGTTAGGGTCCTTTGATCTATGTTGATGTCATGGGTTACAAGTGGTGTATGGCTGTCGTCAGCTCATGCCGTGTTTCAAAGCAAGCATTATTTTATTGCATAAAAATATTTAAAAAGAACCCAAACATAAATGTTGACAAGTGTTTGAGTGGGTGAAATGGATGAGAATTGACATACAGCACGAAAATGCGGACATCTTGTCTTAAAATTATAGTTTGTAGCAATTGACAGAAAAAATGATTTTTATGAGGACAACATATCTTTTCAGACGGTTTAAAGAAGCTAGTTTTATCTACAGATGCTCATGCTTCAGGAACTTTCTTTTGATTGTCATGTTTTGTAAGAATATCTCATGAGTAAAAAATCTCTTTATTTTTCCTTATTTTCTGGGAAAATCCCTTATTTCTTAAACTATTTCCATTGTAGTATTAAAGTATCTTAGCATCATCAACATTTCGTTTGATGCTCAAAAATCAGATTAATGTCACGATATATGATTGGGATATTATCTGGAAAAGCGCTGTCCTTGGCTCAGTTACCGTTTCAGTTGAAAAGGAAGGTCAAATTGGTGCAGTGTGGTATACATTAGATAGTCCTTCTGGGCAGGTTTTCATTTCTACTTTGTAGTTGTGATGTAACTTTTCTTCAACTAATAGTACTATATTGTTTCCTTTTTATCTACTAATCAATTTCTATGTCATGATTCAGGTATGCCTTCACTTTAAAACAATAAAAATGCCTGTAAATGCTCCCAGGTAGAAATTTTTGTTGTCTATTGATGGGCATCAAGCAAACTCATTCTCATAAAACAGTAACATAAAATAGAAAATAAAATACCATGGTGCGGTTCTAAGCATCCAGAATAATCACGAGCTATTGTCTGGAAAGAAGACACTCTTCTAAAGAAGTTGTCATTAAGATAATATTAATTACATGTTTCTAACATAACACAACATAACTCAATTGCTTCTGTTTATAGAAAAGTGATCCAAGTAGAATACCTAAATCAATATCTAACTAATATTACTAAATCACCTCTAATATATTCTCAACGTATATCTCAAAAAATGTACCAAAAACTTATTTGATCATTTGAATTTTATGACCTATCCATTTGTCTGCATCACTTTGTTGTCTAATTTTTAAACCTCTAATTTCTTTTGTATTTGAATTTCTTATGTAGTTTTTTTGTCTCAAATGGCATGCTCATAATGCAATATCAGTAGCTTTATTGCATTTTACTTACCTTAGAATACAAAAATGAAGACTGAATTCCTCATAGTTGGCAAGTTTACTTCATTATCTTAGTTTTTTTTTGTATCGTAGTTGAAGTAAATCTTTGCATATTAAACAATGCTACGACCTACGAAGGATTCACGTTAACACCCCCTCAAGGTGAAGGAAAAATATATGTCAATGAGAAAAAAAGTGTGATAACTCATTCCTTAAAAATGGCTGAGACTGTGTCTTGCTCAAAAAGTTGTAGAAAATGACTGAGACCAATAGATGTCAATGAGAGAAAAAGTGTGATAACTCATTCCTTGAAAATGACTGAGACTGTGTTTGCTCAAAAAGTTGTAGAAAATGACTGAGATCGTGTAGATGTTTGTACATTGGATTTGCTCAAAAGTGCTGAAAGTTTAGCACTTTATTTCTTATGAAAATAGTTCTTCAAGAAGTTTTTCGGCTGTTTTACTTGTTTTTTTTTGTACCTTATGATTGTGTTGTTGAAATTTATTATCTGAATTCTGTTGAGCTCTTCTCTCAAGGGATGAGCATGGCTATGCTGGAACTAATGTTAGAAGAAGAGTTTCTTTGGACAAACAAGTTCCAACGGTGGTTCATCTGAAGCCAGGGCCTCTTCAAACAATATTTGGTCTTCTTCCTGATGAGGTTGGTTGAATGATCGTGATTGATTTCAGGAATTTTTTAAAGATTGATTTTATGTTATCTACCTTATAATTTCTGTTGTATTAGTAGCAGGTCTAACAGTTGTTTCTTTCAGGTTGTTGTACGCAGTTATTCTTGCGCTCTTGAGAGGTCATTTTTATATCACGGCCGTATGTTTGTATCAGGATGGCATATATGTTTCCATTCAAATGTTTTCTCCAAGCAAATGAAGGTTAGCATGTTATTTTTATTTTATATTGTATTTTTGAATGCTACTACTGAGCCAGTATGTGGGAGNCTTGCATATATATATATATATATATATATTAATGAGAGATTATTTTTTTCTATAAAAATAGAATTTACTGGGAATGAGTATGATGCATCTTCACTAAAACTTTTTGTAGAAGAAATTATTATCCAATTTTAATTATCAAGTTGGAAAGTTGAAAGAGTATGATGGCGTATATGTCTCAAATGTTAACTGGCAAACATTTGAGACATGTTATCATTTGATTCTGTATTCAACCTGAAATGAAAATATGTTATCGGTTTGCGAATCCAATAGATTATCAAATTACGTAAATTAAATATGCAGACATATTAAGTGTTGAATGTAGTTTATGAAAGTGGTATCTGAATTATGAAGTCACTTCCTTTATGCAGGTGGTAATACCATTGGCAGATATAGATGAGGTTTGTCTCATTCTTTCTATAATTTTCATTTTCTATTTTAATAAAAAAATGTAATGTGAAAGGGAAAAAATATTCAAAGTGTCAATAGGGAAAATATCCTTCTTTACAAGAAACTTGGGTCTTTCTATCCCTTTGACGTCTTTGTTTTTTTATTGGGTTATATTGTGCTTGAATGTCACTAAAATTTTCTGGTTAGCAAGATACGAAGGAGCCAACATGCATTCATCAATCCATCTGTAACAATAATTTTGCGAATGGGTGCTGGTGGGCATGGTGTCCCTCCGTTGGGAAGTCCTGATGGTGAGCAACAAGTATATTATTATTTGAAATTTTATGAGATCTGAATCATCCTATACAAAGCTGATTGTGGCTTCTTCCGCTTCTTGCTTGATTATTTGTCTTAAGTTTATCCAATAATGACTTATATTATTGGATGTGTTTCTTTACAATGCCAGCAATAAGTAAGCTTCAAATGAGGAATTTTTTAAGAAAACTTTTTTTTTTCTTCTTCTTCTTCAAGTTTAAGCTAATCAAAATGAACGTGGCCTCTTTGGGAAAACGCTTGTAAAATGAAGATCTTTCTTGGAACTGTCACATAATTTAGCTCATGCAAGGCAGATGTTTGACCCGTTTCATTCTGATTTTCCATTTTCAGGAAGAGTCAGATATAAATTTGCATCATTTTGGAACAGGAACCATGCTATCAGAGGCTTACAGCGTGCAGTGAAGAGTTTTCATGCGATGGTAGAGGCTGAAAAGAAGGTCCTAATCCTGTTTTTAAATTTCTATCATTCATATAGGATCAATAATACTTTGAACAAAGAAAATGATGTCTATTGGAAGTTTAGATGCTCTTAGGGGTGTCATATCAGAGGATGTAGTGTACCAAACATTGTGAAATGTTGGTGGCCCCACTTTCAATTTAGAGATAATGAGACAAACATTTGTAAGCATTATCTCGTAAGTCATGGGGTCTCAATTTCATCATTCTAGAGGTGTATAAGATCATGAAAAAAGAGATTCGTGACAGCTTATCTCAATGATGCTTGTTTTCTCTAAACATAAACACAAAATTCCTTAACTGCCATAAACTCTATCTTTCCTATTTACAGTACTTTGGAAAGAATATCTAAAGTAGTCACATTTTGATTCATCATAATGTTCAAAGCCTTCTTCTATTTACCACTGCATCTTCCCTCTCCAGCATTAAGCACTTCACAAAATTGGCCATCACCATTACAGTATGTCTTACTATTTTAGTTAACTCTCAGGGTATTCAGTCTCATCTTATCTTTAGTACTTTTTCCAATATCCAAAGTTATTGCTAAAAGTTGTCAATAAAAATGATTTTATTTTGATCAAACAGTAATTGGAGAATGATAAAGCTATTAAAAAGTACTTGATGTGCTTTATTTGGAAGTTTAAAGATATGTTCTTATTTGAGGATTCCCAATGATCAACGCTGACAATTCCAGTTGTTAACTATAGCGGGACGATTCTTAGTTAATTTGGAGAAGTGGGTAGAAACTCTTTGCTTTCTTGGACTTGGTAGTTAAAGTTATTAGTTTCATTTTTTTCTGGTATTTTCAGGAGAAGGCTGAATCAGAACTACGTGCTCACAGCAGCTCTATTAGGGGGAGTAAAAGGCAGGCGAAGACTGCTAATGAAACTGTACCCACAAGTGGGAATATGCCGTCGTTTATTAAGGAAGAAGTTCTTTGTGACTTATACAAAGTGTGTTTTCTTTAACTTTATTCCTCAATCTATTTTTATTCTTCTATATAACCCTTTTGTTTCTCTCAGGATGTTTTCCCATGTACGGCAGAACAATATTTCAATTTGTATTTGAGTGATAGGTCGATTTTTACAAAGTCATATAGGTTATCTCGGAAGGATACAAATCTTGTTGTAAGTATTTAGTTAGATACTTTATTTCATTTTTTATAAGTTATGACCAACATTTGTATTGACTAATAAATAAAATATTTAAAATTTTCATCAAATTATTGTGTTTCTTTGACGTGCTCACATTTATTCATTGTTCAGATGGGACAGTGGCATGCGGCAGATGAGTATGATGGTCAAGTTAGGGAGATCACTTATAGATCCATTTGTAAGAGTCCAATGTGCCCACCAGACACGGCTATGACAGAGTGGCAACATTCGGTTTTATCTCCAGACAAAAACAAGTTGGTACGACTACACACAGTTTATCCTCGTTTAAAATGCTATGCCAGCAATATGTATACTTCGTCGTTGTTAGTGATGACTGATACTGAGTCTGCAGTTGCTTGTCACAAATGTCATTTTGCCTGAAATTTGTGTTTTCCATTTCTTACTCCTCACAACCCTTAGCTATAGTCCTCGTTTTCTTGTTATTTGTTGGTTTTATACCAAAGTTAAAAATGGCAATTTTTGTTTTCTATCTTGAGAAAGGCCCACTAATCACTCTATTTTAGGATGTCGTTCTGGTTCACGAACTGGACGTAGGATTAGTTCTACTGTAGGGGATGTGGTTAAGTGCGATTTCAAGTCTGTGTTAGCTCTGAAAAATACTGTTTTTGTACGAATGTAGATTAATTTATTTGCTTACTATGTTCGTGTCTTCAAAAAAATGTAAAGGAAACCAGAATTTAGAGTTGCAATTAGTTGCATATGGGAGTCAAGAAAAGGGGCGTTATGGGTTGACATATAAAAAAAGAGGTAAAAGAGTTTGAAAGAGTAGACAGTTTCAAAATTGGGAAGTTGTGGGCGGTTAGAAAATAGAAGATATAGTTTGTTCTATATTTTTTGTTTTGACTATGTTTGCTTGTTTCGAGAAATAAGGAAAAAATGTTTTCAAGAGTTATCTCGTGGTGTATTTCTGGGCTGGATGTTGCCGAACATGTGGAATTTCTTTTTTCGCATTCTGTTGTTGAATCGTGTTGGTGGTGTAAAGTGTCCTTGTGATATAATCTGGTAAAGATCAAGAAAATCAAAGAGTACGATATGGAAAGGTCTTGGGTTTAATTTGCCCTTGGTTCTCATCAGTTTGTTGTTTTAAATCAAGAATAAGTATGTTTGCAAACTTGTTTTTACCATAAGTATTAATAATGAAGCAAAAGTGAATTCTTTTCTTCGTAGGGACTCTACAAAGAAACAACTTCAAAAAATTTCTATTTTGGGAATTTTATGATCGAGACTGACATACGAATTCCTTGGTTGAACATGTCTCTGAAATTAGAGAAAAGAAAAAAAAATTTAAATGGGCGCTTGATAAGACCAATTTAGACCATGGTCTATACAATAGTGGTAGGGTTTGGTGTGGAAAAACATAACTGCTTGTTTCTTGGTTTTCTTTCTCGTTCTTGTGAATCCAGCATTTACTTGGAATTTGTGAAAATAACTGTTTTATGCATATCAATTTATTTTAGTTTTACTCCTATTGCACATTCTAAAGTACGCCTTATTTCAGCTATTTGAGACTGTACAACAGGCGCACGATGTTCCATTTGGTTCCACCTTTGAGGTAAACTTTTCAACTTTCAAGTATCTTGCCTCGCACTATTAGTTGTTCTTGAAATGTTTTTCGTATTTGATTAAACAACTAGAATCTTCCTATTGATGGATACACATTGAAGACAGTTGGAAAAACTAGTGTAATAAGGAAGAAAGCTTGATAAGACACTTGTACCTTGAAGAAATCCCAAACTCCATCATTTCCTTCCTTCTACATCCCTTACATACTCTCAAATTGTCTTTAACAGAATACAAATCTTTATTTACCCTCTGTTGTTTAAAGCGTTAAGCTGAACACGTCACACTTTGGACAATATCTTCTGGAAACATTTTTTCTGTCAACGACGAATATAATGGATTCAAGATTTTGTTTTATTGACACTTTTATCTTTTTTTTTTCAAGTATAATTGGAACATAGTAATTTGATGGTCAATTTTTTTAATAATACATTAGATAATTCATTCAATATCAATAAAGCTAAAAGAATATTTTTCTGCACTATATAGTTCAATCCATATTTCAAATAGATTTTCATATTTTTTAAATGTTTATTCGATACTAAGCATGTTTCAAATGATGAAGTTTACTGTTTATTATGATAACCAAGCATGTCTTCAGATATTTATATTATATCCAATTTCCCTTGATTCAATTTATTTTTTGTTAAAAAAAATTAATTTGATTGGCAAATTAAGACTAATCATCGAGTATTCTTGCTATTCTGAAACTTTGTACCTATAATCATCTGTGCTTATATCTTTATTCTTGCCACCTTGAGAATATTCTGATTTAGTTAGAACTCTAGTTGATCATTACTAATTACATCTGGTTCCTGCTGCCCAGATCCATTGTAGGTGGAGCTTGGAGACCAATCCAGACAATTCTTGTAATATAGATGTAAAAGTGGGTAAGTTAAATATAACTCAATCGTCTCGCCTTAGAGAAGAAGCTTAAAAAGTTAATCTATCGGTTGAAAAAAGAAAATTAGTTGGTAAGAAATATGAATGTTCTAATTTATCAAGCATTGACCAATTTACCCTTAACTGCTAGGGTTTTTCTTGGTTAATATCATCTATTTTCTGTTTTGTATCCCCGAGTTCTAGTGGTCCATTCTTATCTCCGATGTGAGATCGATGTTGACTTAGCATAATAATCTCCTTTTGTGCATATATTGATTTGTCTAATTAAACTCTTAGTTACGAAATAAGTTGTTTTGCAACGGGGGGAAATTTAAAGATAAATGCATCTCGCAATGCTGAAGATTAGATTTCAATCTGCACAAGTAGTGAAGAAAAGTTACGCGAGATTGCTTTTGAAATATACTGATGTTTAATATGCAGGTACCCATTTCAAGAAATGGTGTTTGATGCAATCCAAAATCAGAGCAGGCACCATAGCCGAGGTTAGTATTCAACATTTTACCCGTCACCAATTTAGATTTGCATTTCTTAAAATAAAAATGAAAAAAAGGGGTGGAAGTTGGCAGGAAAATTGGACTTGCATATCAATTAGCTAGTTATGGAAACTTGAAATTTTGCTCATTTCATCGATTGAATATTACAGTTCAAAACAGAAGTACCGGCAATGATAGAGGCAGCACGAAATGTAATGTTAAGCCCGTCGAGTAACCGACCCCTCTAGCAGCTCAAAATTTGATCTGAAGTCTAAGATTTGGCGGACTGGTATGTCTTTTTGCGTAAAATAATTCTGTGCAAATTAATAAATAAGTAGTATTGTTGATAAACAAACAGAGTTTATTCTACTATCCTAAATGATGAAGAAATAATATCACGAGAGATCAAAGCCGCGAACAAAATCTGGAGGTCACTTACGAGCTATCGCCTGTATAATGGAAAGCAAACTCACTTAGAAGTTAAGACACAGGCCACAAGAACTAGGTTACTCTGAATGTATTTAATAACGGCTACCTATGAGGTTCGGCTTATTCTGTTTATAGTTTAGGATTTTAAATTTGTAAAAATACAGGGTAACGTTTTATGTCTTAGTTTTTCCAAGTAGGCAGGTTTTTTTGTCTTCACAGTTTTCAGCTCTGGTGTTTCCACTTTTCCACAAATGTTCATTGGATTATTCTTTGGAATCCTATAGGATTGTGGACAGTACTTTGTTGGGTATATAAGTTTAGTCAATTTTCTGATTTTTACAGTTTGAAATTGCCCAAAAGATGGAAGACTATTGAAAAAAGTTATATTTAGGAAGCATCAAAGGCATCTATGATTGAACAATCCTGCCTACTTTCACTTCTTACGTTAGTTTTGACTCTTAGACTTACCCGGTGGGATTGGTTGATCTCTCTGGCTTCTTTTGGGGCTCTATTCGTCAATCTTATGCTTCCGATCCACTTGGAATTTTGATTTTTGGAGCAAAACCCATTCTTAGTTGTTGAAGGTGCTGTGAGTTTCAGTCGAATCTAGAAACAAAACTCAAAAGCTTCTTGATCTGGATTGAACTCTTCTGGCCAAGTACTCGCCCAAACCAATACCTGCAGCCACTATCCTCGTATCTCTGTTGATCTCCATCTTCAAAACCTGTTCTAAAACCTTCGTAGTTTTCTCCAAATCATCTTCATCACACGTCCAACAAACCATTATCTCCCAAGTTTTCAAGTGTGGAGCTTCCCCTTTCTTCAGCATACTGTCAAGAACACCATAAGCCTCGTCTGTCCGACCAACTTCGCAGAAACCTTTGATCAGATCATGAACCACTGAAAAATGTGGAGAGAACCCTTTTGAAATCATCTTCTCCAAATGCTCATTTGCCTGATCAAGGAAGTGCTGCTTGCATAATCCTCCGATCAATGTCCGGTAAGACACTAAATTTGGCAAACACCCATTTGACTCCATGTCTTCCAGAACCTTACAAGCGTCTGGAGCTCGTCCTTCTCTGCAAAACCCTAGAATCACTGTATTGTAATGAACGATATCTGGATTGCAGCCCTTTACCTTCATTCTGCAGAGGAGCTTATAAGCTTCTCTGAGATTCTTCTTCCGGCATAAGCTGTTTAACAATGTCGTATAGCTCAGTGTGTCTGGGACATATCCTTTGTTCAACATATCCTCCAGCAAATCGACAGCGCCGTTCACTTGATTCTTCCTGCACAATCCTTGCATTAGAATCCGATACGACTCCACGTCTGGAACTAGATCTCTCTGAAACATTTTGTTGAACAATGAGTAGGCAATGCTCAGACCTCCATTCAAGCAGAAAGCTCGCATCATAATATTGTACGATTTGGTATTGGGAAACGTTCCGTAATGGCGAGCTTGCTTGAAAAGATCGAAAGCTGGTCGGATGAAGTTCCGGTGAGAAACGAGAATTTTCAGAATACTGTTCAGGTGTTTCGGAGAAGGCTTGCAGTCAAATTGAACCATGGAATGGAACGTTTTGAGAGCTTTATCTGGCAAATTAGCTTCTCCGTAGACATTGATGAGGTAGGAGAACAGCTTCGGAGTGACGTCATACTTATTGGATTTTAGGCTAAGAAGAAGATCATCGATGAGAGAGAAATACCTGGAGCGACCAAGTTTGAGGATCAGAATCAGGTAAGACGAGTAAGAGTGGCGGAAATTAGGTTCGCGGGAGGCGAAATCGAAGATTTCTTTGGCGAGAAGAGGATCAGATTGGGCGGCGATGAGTTTCTGAACTCTAGAAGGCGATCCGACCACAGAATCGGAAGAACAAGCTCGTCGACGGCGACGATGACCAAGTTCTCGCTTCTGATTCTCCGCCGAGGTCTCCGACAAGGTCCCGCCGAGTTCTTCCAGCTGATCCTGATGAGAAGAATAAGAGCAGAAGAAAAACAGAGAAGGCGTCTTCGAAGGAAGAGAGAGACAACAATGGCGGAGGAGGCGATTCGTCGTTCGAACATCACGAAGACGAAGCAGAAACTGTTTCATCTTTGGGGAGAATCGAATTAACGTGCCATCGACGTATAAAGAATACTAAAAACCGGTCGGACCGAACCGGAAAAATTGGGCCAGGCCCAATTTAAAAAAAGGTCACGAGCCGACGAAGATCTACCATCAGATCACCGAAGAAAGACCACCGCTCTGGGCCGGGCCGGACAATGTATTATTCTATGGGTAAGATTGTGGAGAATATTTAAAGAAAGATTCCGGTTTGAGAAGTGGAAGGACAAACCCATGCACGCAAAGAACCCTAGAATTCAAGGGTATACCCACAATTCTCAAAACGGATCTTCTCCGGCACGATAATTATCGATCCTCGAACCTTCATCGGTGTGGCAAGTTTCGCCATCAACTTACGACGAAAGTTCACCTTTGCAATCAAATTTTTTGTTATTTGAGAGCATATTTATTTGGATGACTAAAAGATACAGATAGAATCACAAACGTTTGACCTGATTTAAGTAGCATCGTTCAATCTCGAGAAAAATCTCAAATCCAATAGCAAAATCTATGTTGGCCTTTGTCCAAACATGCAATATGGCACGACTGGTCGGATTTTTGGATGTTACACCACTGGCCATTCTTGCTCTTCTGAGACGCTAATAAAGCGCTTCAATTATTCTCGTTAGTGTCGTTTCAATAATGTTGTTAATTATTATACGAGAAGGGTAGAAGAATCGAGACTTCCTACCACCATCTCAAAAAAAGTAACAAACTTTCTAAGGACGGCCATTGTTATCTTCTGTCAACAATTAAACGATGAAATGTAGAACATCTCAGTATTCTATTGATTATGAGAAACTAACCTGTACCAGTGGAGATGTCACAATCTCACATCGCTTGAAAAAGTAAAAATTATACACTTTAAGAATAAAGCTTCTTTCTCTACTTAAGACCTCGTGTTTTACATGTGGTCATTTACTTTGCATAGACCCGCAGCTCGTCTCCAGAGCATCAGCATCTGAGATCGAATAATATTCAGCTTGTAAAATAAAAAATAAAATAATGAATTGGAAAATAATAGAAGACATAAAATAATGAAAATGTCACAGGTGACAAAAGAACAAAGGTTATGGTATGATAATAATGGAGAGGGTCCCCTTTCGATGCCCTTTCTCATCCAACACTGCCTTCGTTTTAAGGTAAGTGTACAGTTTCTCTCAGTACCACATGCATGCATATGGAATTCTCAGACCAAAAACCTTAGAAAACTATTTCTTTTTTTAGATTATAATTCCTACTACATCTTAATAAATCAAAATACGCCTTGAGATCGTTTTGAGATCAAAATTGCTTGAGATCAACGGTTCTCGATAGGGTTAGACTCTCAAGAACACAACAGTCATAGATACGTGGTTTTCACGCAACGTAGCTAAAGTTGCGGTAGTGTATTAATAAGTGAAAAGACTTAAAACGAAGTAATTAACTGAATCTGAATTCATAATAAATATATCAGTCACAATTCATTCAGTTATAATTTGATTCGATATTTCAACAAGTTAAGCGGTTTGACACTTTAAGGGTTCTCGGCCATGACATTAAAGCTCGCGGCCAACGAAGAAACTGGAGACACATAACGTAGTTATTCTAGCTTCCGACAATGGAGAGAGAGGGAAGAAAGAGGGAGAGAGATGTTTGGTGGAGAGAATTTCATAAACATAAAACCTTATCTTATAAGATTACATACACACCTGCATGAATGGTCCTCCTACCTTATATAATATAGATTTTTATGTGTTTTGTAATTGGGAATAGATTCTAAATTATGTACACCATCTTTTGTTTATTTTCGATATCTACACTCACACGGTCGAACTGATCCAAGAAACTTAGAAATGAGAAAATTTCTAAGAAATTAGGGTTAAACGGAGAGTATCTTCATCAGTTTACTCGTATCACAATAAAATTACTTGACTTTACGACGACTTAGAACGACGAATCACAAGAAAGTAAGGAAGTGAATGATTTACTAGAAGAATTATCGTTTATGCTTAATATAACGAGTCTTTAACGAGCCACTAAGGCAAGTCTGCACGACCCCTAACCCTGCAACAATCTTATATCGCATGAGAGAATACAACATTAATAATTATAAGTTAAATTCTCTTTCATACTAAATACGATGTGTGTTAGCTAATTCTTTAACCGAACTAAAAACAAATAATTGTGTATTGGACTATACAAAAAATCGCGAGTGCGTAAAAGAAAAATTCACATCGAAAATCAAAATCAAGAACTCATCACATTTAGCACGCTATAAACTTTTCGATCCAACTCAAACCGAACTCGAGTTATAAAACCCTAACCCGACTACCAATTAGGGTTTCGGCGTCGTGCATTTTTTCTTCCGAGACAAAACTGTCAGAAGACGTTTCGACAATCCATAGGAAAATTGACAAAACCAGTTATCCAAAGAGGAGTGAAGTTGCAAACAAGAGGCTGAAACTTAGCCGGAAAAAATATGCCCTAAAAATCTACGTCGTTGGAGACAAATTTTGTGCGCAGAAACAATAAATGCAAACCCACAATTCCATGGCGGAAACCCTAATTCATCCTCTCTTCTTAGCTGCAACCAATAATTGAGCAGTGAAAGCTATGGTAGCTTGTAGAACAAAAGGAACAACTGGGTGGCCTGGATCTACCTGGACATCGTCCGATCATCATTCTCTGGTCAGAATCTTTAAAACCCATTAATCTTCGATGTTACTGCTGGATCGACGTGGAATAAGCTCGAGTCTTCGAGTTTGGCTTCTCTGAATCGCTTAGTTTTAGATCGTTTTCTACGAATCATTTGGCCTGTCGAAGATCGGACGGTTGGATCTTGTTTTTTTGTTTGATTCCATGCCAAATATTGATGATTGATGCAAGAACAATGGAGGGTTGCCCTAAAGTAGATGTTTTTTCAACGGAAAATAGTGTTTTTTTAAATGAAGATGTGTTGAGTTTTAAATGGAAATTTCAACGTTTTTTAGTTTCTTTTGTGTAGCGTTATTTTATCGACCTCTTTTCTCATGTCTTCGTCCTTTTCTCCTAGGGTTCATGGTAATCATGCTAACTTGAAAGATAACGAAATTCTATTTTTATTTTTGAAAATTTTAAGATTTATATCCTTTTCTACTCTTCAATCAATGAATGAGTCATGGCTAGCACCCACAATTTCGGTAAACAAATTTGATAATGCATGTTGTTGTGTTAACGGATCAGGTCGTGATGTAATGAAATTGCTAATTTTTTTCGCGTGGATCCCACTTGAAGAACTATTCTAGTTTGATCGAAAGTTTGAAACGAGCTCTTAGACCAAGTAGTTCACGAAGAAGAGACAATTTGTCTCGATGAACCTTGTAAAAACCTCTATTACTTCGGACAACAGAAATTGCGATGACATTTTAAGTACATAGAACGGGCACGAATTAATAGAAAGTAAATCTAATAATGAAATTCGATATGATCAAATCTACTCGAACAAACGAAAACTAGTTACTTGAAGAAAAAAATATCACTATTATGGGTTGGTTTTTTTGTTTTTGGAAAACCGAAAGAACCCAAATGAACATGCGAGCCAAAGTTAGGTCAAAATTCCAAACTCGGACCAAAAGCAAATTGAATTTGCTAATAAATCCAAAAACCAACTAAAAACTTATTTATTCTACCGACAAATTTTTTTACTCAAAGCCAAACCGAATCAGAAACAAGCTGAATCTCCCAATCCGGTTCATCTCAACGCCGGTCTAAAAAGGTTTGCGAACCGGCCTCATTGCTACTTTAGGAGATGAAAAGATGAAGACTTTGTAAGAAATAGGAACGACCCGATTCATGGTTGGACCTTCCATTGCCTTTTCTCTCTCTTTTTGCTGCTATACAGTTCATAGAACGAACGAGTTAAGAGAGACAATGTCTCTGTACAGAGAGAAAGTTAGAGAGAGAAAGAGTCCGTAGAGAGGGAGTCTGAGAGAGAGAGAGGTGGGCCTGTGTAGTTTACAAAGCCCCAAGCATTATTGGCGGTGGCAGTTTTGTCCGGCAGCGGCCGCGGACAGTTGTGGGGGCTCTTCTCTCTCTATCTCTCTTCGGCAAAGTCCACCAGCTCCGAAACTATGACCATGGAGGCATGGATTATATATCTGGAATATTTTCTCTTTTAATGGAGTATTTTACGCCTCTTCTTCTTAGTTTCTGAGTCGTCTTCTTCGCTCTCTAACCCTGCGTCCTCTTCTCTCTCTCTCTCTGCGTTTATTTTTTCTCCATTTCTGATATGATTTGGCTCTGAAACTCTCGAACATGGAGAACCCTTCTCCTCTTTTAGGCTTGCATTTACTGATCCGGCTTCGTTGAACTCCATGTTTGGCTGTTGAGAAAGAGAGAGAAAGAAGTAGTTAAAGCTTTCTTCAACAACTGGGACTGCTGATTTTCTCTGAAAATGGAGAGGCTTCAAGGACCCATGAATCCTTATGTATGTTACTTTCGATTTCCATTTCTCGGACCTGATTTTATACTCTTTTATCATCGAATTTTGACAGCATTTAATTTCTGCATTCATTGTTTTCCTCGAAATGCTAGTTCTTAGCTCTTGCTGTTTCGACATTCCATTCTCATTCTCTCTCTACTCTCTGGTTTTTTTCTCCA
Source organism: Begonia fuchsioides (assembly GCA_003255005.1). Classification (NCBI taxonomy): domain Eukaryota; kingdom Viridiplantae; phylum Streptophyta; class Magnoliopsida; order Cucurbitales; family Begoniaceae; genus Begonia; species Begonia fuchsioides. The sequence goes on along the minus strand of QAOC01038218.1, from coordinate 956,374 downwards.
ATGGTGCTTCTCTTTGCAGCTCTATGGCGAAAACTGGGAATTGGGGTTTTCAGAGCAGGGATTATTAGCTCACGCTGAGCATGACGAAGATATATTTTCATCTGGGCTGGAAAATAGAATGCCGTTTTTGCAGATGTTACAGGAAGCTCCGCCATTGTTGCCCTACAAAGAGCTCGGATTTCAAACCTTGCTGAAATTGCAGCATTTCAAGGACCCATGGGAGGGCGACGAGCTGAAAATGGGAGAAAATATTCAAACTTTCGAACTAGAAAGCTGCGTAACACACGATCTGATGGAGTTGCATTCCCCGAACAAATCAGAAGGCAATCAAATGAACGAGGAGAAAAATTGTTTGAGAGAAGGAAGAACGAGTTCGAAGCAGACCCAGCTGGGGAAATCTGCAATTCTAGTGAGAGAAAGAAGAAAGAGAAAGAGAGCGAAGCCATTGAAGAACAAGGAAGAAGTAGAGACACAGAGAATGACCCACATTGCAGTTGAGAGAAATAGGAGACGACAAATGAACGATCATCTCCATGTTCTTCGCTCTCTAATGCCCTCTTCTTACATTCAAAGAGTAAGAATTTTTTGAAATTCTCTCTAATTTTCTGGGCTTTTTTACTCAATTTGATTCTTTTTTTCAAAAGGGTGATCAAGCATCGATCATCGGAGGAGCTATAAACTTTGTGAAAGAACTCGAACAACTCCTCCATTCTCTCGAGTCGAATCGAAGGACGCGAAACCCAGAAGAAAACAGCTCTGCAAAAAACCAGTCTTCAGCTTCGTCTTCTTCCTCCGCCATGGCAATGGCTTCCAATAGCTTCTTCATGTCTCTCTCTCAGCACAGAATTCCTCCAAATTACGAAGACAAAGAACCCAGCTTGAAAGAACGACGAATCACCGACGGCGTAACCGCCGAAACCAAATCGGAGACGGCGTATATTGAAGTGACGGTGATTCAAACCCACGTAAACTTGAAAATTCAGTGCGAGAGAAGGCCGAGACAGTTGGTGAAAGCCATTGTTGCACTCGAAGAGCTCAAGCTCACAGTTCTTCACCTCAACGTCACAACTTCACAATCTACAGTTCTTTATTCCTTCAATCTCAAGGTACAAAACACAGAAGTTCAAATGTTTTCATCTTTGAAACAGAATCATGAACAGTATCAGAATCTCGAAGGATAATAATCATTCGTAGAATCTTGTCGTGTGATTGCAGATAGAAGATGAGTGTAAACTAAGATCAGCGGACGAAATAGCAGCATCGGTGGATCAAATTTTCAGCTACATCAACGGTAGATAAAGCTACGATTAAGGAGGGAAAGGAATCTGAGAGCTGAAGGTGGAAGAGAGAGAGAGAGAGTCTCCCTCTTTCTCTCTCCTCTCTTTTTCTGTACTGGCAGAGCAGGAGTGCAGGGAAGAAGACGATAATCACTGCATAACCTAAAAGTTTGACTTTTCGTCGTTATTATTACTTGCATCAAAGCTGTTTAATTTACGTGTATCTTTTGGGATTTGGGTGTATAGGGTGGGTCCCGCTTCCCCAACTGGTGGGTCCCGCTTCCCCAATAATATTTTAAATCAAATTTTCGTTAATAACATTTCTGCATGCATGTGAATAAAAATAAATTAAAAAGCAGATTAATCTAATTAATTACAGCTTATAAAACATTGGAATAAAAAAGAGAGGAGAGAGAAGTACGAAAGGCTGAAAAAGCTGAGGATGTGGAAGGAGATTCGAGTAGGTCAAGTCCAGAAGAAATAGAAGGGTGGAGGAGAGAGATAGGAAGAACGGTAGAGAGAGAAAGAGGAGAGAGATAGGAAGAACGATAGAGAGAGAAAGAGGAGAGAGAGAGATAGAGGCGGGGTAGGGAGGGGGCAGGTCTGATTTGTGTCATATTGGAAAAAAAGAAAAAGTTATTATTATTATTAATTCAAAAATCTAAATTCTAGGGATTTATATTTTATGTAATTTTGGGAATATTTATTTAAAATAAATGGGGGAAAAAAGAGAGTCCCAATAAGGCATATTTCAAGTTCCAAGTCAATCTCGAAGCTGCCCAGGACAAATTTAACCTCCTCAATTATTCATTTTTTTTATTTTATTTTTCTATTTTCATCGGAATAATAGCATCTCTAGTAAGATCACAATTACAAATAGTGAACTAACGAAGGACTTGATAGCAAAAAAAAGAAGAAGTGAACTTGATAACAGTAAAAGCAAAAGTGAAGAAAAAGAAGGGACAGTCAGAGTCAACGGAGCAGAGAAGTGGACGTGCATGGCTATGGGTTCTTTCTTTTAAGGTCCCCCTGTCTTATTTTTCTCTACCTTTCTCAGCATCCAAAGAACTCTCTCTCCTCTCTAGACCAAGAACCGATTCGAATGATCTTGTCTACAAAATACATGAACCGAACCGATTAGTTCGGTGGGTCGGTTCATTTTCACACAATCCTAACTCCTACTATGACATTGATTCTCAACTTCAATAAAACACAACCATCTAACAAAACTATTCTACAAAGAACATGGGTTCGAGACTCGGCAATCGAAGCATCTTATAATGAAGAACATCTAACATCGATAAAAATTCATTTATTCTTCAAAATGATAATGAAAACACGAGATTTATCGGGTATTAAAGGCATAGAGAGTGAGAGATGGAGACAAACCTAAATTGTTTGGGTTCAAACGTGGCTCCATTCTTCTCTTCCTTGTGGTCACACTTTCTCTTTATTCTTTTTGGACTTAAGCCTTCGTATGGGTCTCTTTCATCATCTTCCACCTTCTGGAAAAAGGGTAAATAGTAAATAATTCAGTCCCGTTAGTTAAAATAAAATTAAGTGGAGCAATGGATAGAGCTAGACAGACACGTCATTGTGAATGCTGATAAACTAATCGAGAATGATTTAATCCAGTGTGTCATAATCACTTGGAATCCGATCATGGTTTCTGCTTCAGCCAGTGATCATTGATAGATCCTTATCATTATCAAAGAAACCAATAAATACAGATGTTTTTCTATTATTAAGGTTTCTATCATTAAAGTATGAAATATGAATGTTTTTCCAGAGACCCTTAAAATTTCTAATTATCTCAATTGACATCTCAATTATCAAATCTTTCAAGAGCAAGCTGACATTAAATTTCAGTTAATCGAACTCTTTTTTTATCGAACATTAAAATTTTTATTCGATATACCATAGCAGTTAAGGCTTTATACCGTCTCTATGTTCTTGAGTCGGTCTCTAGTTTACAAATTTAGTAGAGAGGTGAGACAATTATATATGCATAAGATATGATCATGCGAATGATGACATATCAAACAAGTTCTTCACTTCTACTATGATGCTTCTCCAAATAAGAACATTTCATACCAAAAGTGACAAATCACTCTCCTTGGGCTTTCTGTTCCCTTCGTTAGCGTTGTGGATTAAATTTCTCTGCACTTTTGAACTTAAAACCCACTATAGAACAACCTAAAAAGTTTATAATATTGAATACCGATCTAATACCGACCCAACTAGAATTTTGTCGACAATAAGTCTAACAAATTCAATATCATGCTTCCATACAAAATTCGTAAAACAATGAAATGTGCATATGCATTCACATTAAAAGTGTTAGATTTCCATCGCAAAACATATTTGAGGCAAATAAATTCAAGGAATAAAGAAAATAGACATTTTAAATAACGAGTAATACTAATTAGAGATTATCAAAGAAAGCAAGAGTAATACTACTTAAATTCTGTTAAAATATTTATTAAGTGTTAAATAACGAGTATAATTAATTAGACATACCTTAGAATGCCAATGTTTAATGGATAACGTAAGCAGCCTGGTAGAACGTCAGATTTGTCCTTTCTTTATCCAATCAAATACCATAAAACACCTATCCATCGCCACGTCATCCACTATATCCAGATGAAGAGCAACGAGTGGACCTCATTCTCCATGACTGGCTGAAGTTAAAAAAACAATCTTTATACTGCAAACCAGATTTATCGACCTCTTTCAGGCAAGCAATGCTGCTGTGCTGACCAAGAAGAAATTAGTCAAAAGAAGCCCTTAAATTTTACCTTTTTTTTTTTCCTTATCTTTCCCTTGTGTCTCAGTTGCCTCAGGATTTCCGGCAGCGTTGGAGGGTTTAGTTTAACTTCAGAAGCCATGGCCTCCACTGCCTCAACCTTTGCCGTCTCCTCCCCGCCTGCTTTTGTTGATGGTAAAGCTCATTGCCAAATAGTTGCTTCTTCGCCGCCGAGTGCGACATTGCCTACACTTTCTCCCCGCCGCACACTGCATTCCAAGAATCGGCTTCGGAGAAGCACAGTTCAGGGTGAGCCTGTCTCACTCTCTGTTGTTCTTCTATTACTTATGCTTCAAAGACTTGGTTTTCCCAATTATTTTCATGGTTTGTCGGGCTCCAGGCCGGAAACATTCTCAAAATGTAGTGGTTATGGCTACTGGAGATACAGCTACAACTGACGGAGAAACAGAGCTGCCTGAAATTGTGAAGAAAGCTCTAGCAGCTGTAATCACTTGATCTCTACACCATTCAATTCATCTTTTTTTTAGAAGTTTTCGAAACAAATTTATTGCTTAATTGATTGAAACAGTGGGATAAAGTAGACGATAAGGTTGCTGTTACCTCGCTCGGAGTAGCTGGTTTGGTAGCACTCTGGGGATCTACTGGGTTAATCTCGGTGAGTGTAATCAACCGAAACAGTTCATCTATCTGAAAAACTTTTTCTAAGAGATGGATACTATCTCTGATAGGCAATTGATAGGCTGCCTATAATTCCTGGAGTTCTTGAGCTCGTAGGCATTGGCTACACTGGGGTTAGTTGAATTCACAACCTGCATATCAAAACAGTGCATATCAATTTTAAACTTGTCAGTGATCTCTTTTGGTTTTCCTCTTTTTGAAGTGGTTCGTGTATAAAAATTTGGTGTTCAAACCCGACAGGTAATATGCAGTCAATTTACTGTCTTCCATTGCTTAGTATCAGTAAGAGATTTGGCCTAATATTAAACTATAATCCATGATATTTCAGGGAAGCTTTAATCGGTAAAATAACGGCGACATATGATGATGTCACTGGTGGCAGCTAAATTGGAGCAGAGGGGATTGCTACTAATATTATCTGTGAAAGCTAGCTTTGTGTTCTAAGTTCCTAGCCAGAGTTTTCCTCAATGTACTCCTTTTGCTTCGTATATAAATATGTGATTACCATCTTCTGATATTTCTCACTGTCTACTATTTTTACTGTTCTTAGAAAACTCAGAATCTAGAAAATAATTGGATTTAGGATTTGAAGAGAACAGTCTACAGATGTTTCGGAGTTTCGCGGATGAAATTTACCTGACCATAACGAGCAGAAATTTTAGGGAAAACCATCGAACGAATGTTAGAGTTCTTTAACGATCGAATCATGATTCAGAACTGAAAAAGAACAAAGAAAGCATTTAGATCGATGCAAAATATAATCAAATTTAGATCAAATTTATCTTAACGATTACAATAATATTTCAAAAGCTTCACATCGTTATAACGAATGGGAATCATATCAGTGTCGCTTGTCCGACATATTTGAAACTCAAAATTGACTCCCAACTCACAATACATATTTCTAACCCGATCAAAAAAAAAATTTGTCTGGGTCGTTAAATTTTTTTAAAAGAAAGCTCAATGAAAATTAGTTTGGATAGGATTGTTTCATGGCCACAAATTAATGTTAGCAGACAATAAATATACGGAGGAATGGATTGGATGAACTCTTTATTAATAAATTGATAATGAATGGAAAATTCAAATTAAAAAATGATGATTTTTAACGGTCATTTTCTCACCCTCTTTTTATTTTTCTTCAAATTTTTTGACCATTTTCTCCCCAGGCCTCAACGGTCACTCATCTTCCTCTTTATATTCTTTAACTTCAAATTTTACAAATATTTTCTCCCCAACGTCTCTCTTTTATCTGTGTCTTGTCTCAGTGCTGCACCATTTCTCTCTCTCCCTCTGTCTCCCTCTCCCTTTCTCATTCACTCTCTTTCTGTGAGTGTCTGTTCGAAAATCATGGGAATTTGGTTGATTTAAGAGGCTCTCAAACAGGTATTGCAAGGAAGAGATCATTTGTTTCATGTGTTGCTTTCTTGCTTGTTTTAGATAATCGGAAGTTGAGAAGAGCAGAAAACGGAGGCAAGCAGTTCAGCCGAGGGATAGAGTAAGTTCTTCTTTTCTTTTTAATTCTATTTTCTGTCCTTTTTCAGTACCATTTACTCTTTTTCTGTAAAAATAAAGAGAGAGAGAGAGAGAGGGAGAGAGAGAGAGAGACGTGATTTTGAAATGACTCGTGTTCTCGCTGCGATATCGTGTCTCCAAACTAGCGCTCCAAGTTTCCTCATTTTCAGAATACGCTTCGTAAAAGCAGTTTCGGGAACACGGTAATTAATAAAATTCAGTGAGAAAAAACTATCATATTTTATCTGGTTTGGATTACGATTTGAATGCGTTGAGGGTTTTAGGGAGAAACCAGATGAACAACTGATCATGAGCAGGAGGAAGAAAGTAACTTTGATTCCATGGCCAAAAACTTGAGAAATCTGGGCAGGGATCATGACCAAACACTGACTAACAAGTTTACGTCGCATTATCCAATTGTAAAAACTGCAATCTTCTTCTTCATAAAAAAAAATATATATGTGTGGAATGGGTTGGGCTATCAATAAAATAAGATGGGCAGGGGCATGAAAAACGTCGGGTAAGCTTCTTTACGAATTGGGCTTGCTAGGCCGTATTAAGCTGGGCCAGGATAGGACTTATCAAGTTGGGCTAGGATGGGCCTAATTGGGCTGGGATGGGTGGACCGTAGGCTGGGCTGTCCAAGACTGGGCTTGGTTTAGGTGGGCTGGGCGAGCCCCTATTCTAAGTTAGGTTGGGCCTTCTAGCCTGGCTAGGCCTAATTGGGTGGCCTAAGTTGGTATATTGGGCTGGGCTTGTCTGATTGGGCTGTGCTAGGTTGGTCAATAATGGGCAGGTTTCAGCTGGGCTTTGTTGGGCTGGGCCAGGATGGGCTGGGAGATATGATTGGGCTGGGTTGTGGGCTGTGCTAGGCTAAGCCTAATTGGGTGGCTTGGGCCGGGCTCGTTGTGCTAGGCTAGGGCTATGCTAGGATGGTTCATAATGGGCTGGTTTCAGCTGGGCCTTGTTGGGCTGGGTCTTATTGGGCCGGATGGGCCTTATAGGTCTGGGCTAGGATGGGCTGGGGAGGTATAATTGGGCTTGGCTGTGGGCTTTGCTAGGGTAGGCCTAATTGGGCCAAATTGGGTGGCTTGGGCCCGGGATCGTTGAGCTGGGCTATGGGCTTGGCGGTGGGCTTTGCTAGGGTAGGCCTTAGGCCAAATTGGGTGGCTTGGGCCCGGGCTCGTTTAGCTGGGCTATGCTTGTTGGGTTGGGTCTTATTGGGCCGGATGGGCCTTATAGGTCTGGGCTATGCTTGATTGGGCTGCCCTAGGTTGGTCCATAATGGGCTCGTTGGTCTGTGTCTTTATTGGGCCGGGATGGGCCTTATAAGGCTGGGCCAGGATGGGCTGGGGAGGTATAATTAGGCTGGGCTGTGGGCTAGGCCTAATCGCCTCTCGGCCTGATAGGGCTGGGCCGTATTGGGCTTGTCTAAGCTGGGCTGGATAGCCATTAATGGGTCATGCCTGGCTATGATGGGCTGGGTGATGTACGATTGGGCTGGGCTAGGGCTGTTTTGCTCTACTGGTAGGCCTCATTGGGCTGGGCTCGATTGAGGTAGGCTTGGTGGCTGGGTAATCTTGGGCTGGGCTAGGGTTGGGCAGCTAGGCCTTTGCCATATTAGGCTGGGCTAGGGTAGGCCTGATTGAGCTGGGCTAGGCCTTTTTAGACTAGGTTAAGCAAGACTTTATAAGCTTAGGCTTTTGGGCCATATTGGGCTAGGCTAGGACTTGAGGGCCATATTGGGCTAGGCTAGGCTTGATTGGGCTGGGCTTGGCTTGGCTGGACCTCATTGGGCTAGGCTAGGCCTTGGTGATATTGGGCTGGACTTATATGGGGACACGACTTATATTAGGCTAGGCCTTGTCCATATTGGGCTAGGCTAGGCTTGATTGGGCTGGGCTGGGCTTGGCTTGGCTGGACCTCATTGGGCAGCTAGGCCTTGGTGATATTGGGCTGGACTTATTATATGGGGACACGACTTATATTAGGCTAGGCCTTGTTGGGCAGCTTGAAGACTCGTCAAATCCTCCATTGTTTTCAGCCCTATTTTCATTAATTTTTTTCAGAATTAAACCCTAGTTATGGAGTTTAACGACTGAGAAGAGCTTAGGACATCGGAGATGTTTTCAAATGGCGTCTTCTTCAACAAGTTCTTTTGCTTCGGCTTGTAGTAGAGCGTCGAGCTACCCGCTGTTCACCCGCAGCGTTTGCTCGGGCATTTCCTACGCTGCGGGATCATTTTTGTTATAACTACAAGTGAGAAATAGATTCTTTAATTAAAATCTGGTGTTGTTACAAATTTCATAATGCAATAAACAATATGATCCAATTAAATAAAATTCAAATACTCAATTTGATATATTTACAAACATCGCATAAAATAAAATTCACAACTCTGTAGGTGCATGACAAATTCAACCATGCACCTACACTACAGAGCCTGAATTTGGACTATTAATTTTCAGAATACAAGCCAAAGTTTATTCACAAGACCAGAGTTTCTCATTTCGAAATATTTTCTTACATATTTTATGAGATACCCCATTAAAAATTAGCATTCCAACCTTAATCTCGCTGTAATAAGAATTTGGGCGTTGACATGATGTGTTTATAAGTTGACTTTGTCTCCGCGTTAAGTCAACCTCAGATAACCAGGAACATCACAATCAATTTTTTTTATTCTTGATTTAAAAAAAACCCTAATTTTTAGCATGATTTTGTTTGTTCAAATGATTCGATAACAGTATAAATTGTTTAATCATCCTATGGTATGGTATTATTCATGCGCGACTTTAGTTCAAAATTTAACTCAAACAATTAATTTAGTCGGCTCGTGTGTTGGATGTCGTCAAATATTTTTTTAATCTTCAACGATCATATGTTACGGGAGAACATCTTTACTAAAATAGTGTAGGAAAACTTCTGAAATAATAACTTATAATATATTTAAATTATCTCAAGCTGCACTCATATGTATAACGTCCAAGTAATCGAACCTAAATCAAGTACATAAACTTGTACGAATGTACCTTTCTAAGGTGGTATGGTTTTTGTTTTAGTAAAGTTTGATTTTGACAGAATCCAGAGAGGAATATAAAAGTCCCTGCTCTCCCTTCCGGTCATGCCCGATTCGTCTAGCCCAGCTCCACATCACCCGTTTCTTTTCCGGCTCAGCTCATTTCCGCCGCCTGTAACTTTGTTGACCCTGTCCAGTTGTTGTAAAGGCCAGCTCTCCCATCCAGCAAACCCCGGTTCATGTCCAGCATATTTATTGTCTTGACCAGCCCATCCCAACTCTTTTGGGGCGCTCCGAGGATTCGAGTGGGTCGGGTCCACTTGAAGAAGCAGCCTCGTTTGAAACCTGTTCTATGGGCCTTCATCTTTCCATGCCCTGGTTCGGTCGTCACCCTCCGTCTCCATTTTTGTACGAGTCTTGACCAGTGGCAACCCACCATCATTTTTAGCGCTTTCCAAGAATATATAAATATAGAACGCTTTCACATGGCTATTGGCGATACCATAAAAGGGCATTGGAAGAGCAGGGTTAGCAGCTGCGCTCATCGCCCGCCATCTACTATTACACACATCCTCGCTCTTTCTCTCGTCTCTAAAATCTTGAAGGTACGTCTTCTTTGTTGATCATCGTGAACGAGATTTCTTTTGTAGCTTAAGCCGTAATTGTTGTTAAAATCCGCTTTCCAATGACACTATACGTCTCTCGGAGATCTTTATATTTTGGCTTAACTTATACCGAGAGTGTAATCTTAGAAATGCTTTAGAGAATTACGGAATCGATCGCAGTTGATCTTTATTTTTGGATGCGATGACTGTTGATGATTACTGAAGATGCAGATTTATTTGATTTCTAGCCAGGATGACGATTGTGGAAGAATGGAAGATCACGCTGTACTAATTTGAAACTCTGATAATTATTAGTAAAAGTTTTTAGCTGATACAGATTCATGTTCTTCTTCGTTTTAATGTATGACTTAATTGTGACGCAACTTCATGTCGTTGCTTTTCCCAGTGTTGTCTGTTTATTTGCGAAATTTCACCTATATCAAAACAGAGTAGTTATGCGCAGCGCAGATACGTGTGATGTCTCCACAATTTTCTTTAATTCTCTCTCACTGTACCCAATTTCCCTGCTTCTGATTAGATATGAGTGCTGAAGATGAAGCTCCAAAGACTCACTCTCAAAGGGTAGTTCCTCGTTTAAATGAAAGAATCCTTTCTTCTATGTCAAGACGATCAGTTGCTGCTCATCCTTGGCACGATCTCGAGATAGGTAATAGTTTGGTTTATCAAATACATTATTTATTTCTTTCTGCCTCTGCTAAACATGAAAATGCTCATTTAACGCACTCTTGTCTTCAGGACCTGAGGCTCCTCAAATTTTTAATTGTGTAAGTCTTTCCATCTATCTTTTGTAATGAATCAATGAAGTAATTTTCTGCAACTTTAAAGAAACTATCATGATTACTTCAAATCTTACATAGTATTTCAAGAATCTTTGTTCACCACTTAGCGTGATTGTTGCAATAGTATGTGCTTCATTTTTTTGTGTCATATTCCTACCGTACATGTCAATCGCATAATGATAGTAACGTTAAATCCAAACTCCTTAAAGTGGAAATATAATCCTCTTTGCATAAACTGAAAGAAAAGCATCCAAGTAGCTTGCAGACGTGTCTATTCCATGAAATATAATCCTTTTCTCGTAAAATGGGAGTAAAGCAACCAAGTCTATCTATGGTATTTTTTTCTGTTTGTGTTGCAAACTGAGTGTTTAAGTTCCTTTGAAATTAATTTCGTGTCCTAGCATCCAAAGTGGTCAATGTTGAGTGGGTGCAGGTTGTTGAAATAACAAAAGGAAGCAAAGTCAAATATGAACTTGACAAGAAGACAGGATTAATTAAGGTATGAACATATTTCTTCTCAATATCTACTTTCGTTGCTTATTTTCTTCACCATCAAATTTCTTAGTCCCACATCAGTTCTTGAATAACGGCGTGATAACAAATTTTGCAGTGCGAATGATTTATTCTTGCATGAATTGGCATGATATGTTGTTCATACAGATCATCGTTCAAAACGAGAATACTAATTACATTGACAAACATAACACATAAAAAAATAAAATTTTTATATTCGGACCCTGAAAAATTTATTGCAATATGTGTGGTCTCAAGTTTTCATAATTAGCTCTTGATATTCTTAGTTTTGACTAATTTCAAATTTGCAGGTTGATCGTATCTTGTATTCTTCTGTAGTCTATCCTCACAACTACGGTTTCATCCCACGTACCCTATGCGAAGACAACGATCCCCTTGATGTTTTAATTCTCATGCAGGTGATTACTACTCTGAATCATTTATTTTTAACTGAACTGGTCAGGATGATGGAATGATGTTTTTTTTTTTTTTTGCATAGAAAGCCTGAAATTTTATTCGTTTCCGTGATGTTTCCCAGTATAATCATAAAATACTCTTTTCTGTTTTAGGATTATTGGACATTTTCTCTGAATTCTATCTTTTCCCTTGAAGTTGCTTTCGATGATTTGAGATGAGAACTCTGTTTTTTGGAATTTCCTTTACCACAAAGAATTGATTATGCATGGGCATGACATTGAATACTACACTAAATGTGCACTTCTTCATCTTAATTTATCAATGAATGTACATATATATGTATTTAATGATTCTTTTATTTTCCTTTTCAGGGATAATGGTTTCTCAATGTAAAATATTGTGGACAGATATTAATGAATAATTGTATAAATCGGATATTCTGAACTGTTGTTGGCAGCATTTGTCAACGAAATTAAACAACAATTTTGCAGTTAGAAGATTTTAGGATTGGCAATATTTATGATGAACTGATGTTGAAAAGTAAGATTTTCATGCTTCTATTCAATCATAGTTGTACCACAATGAAGGTACACAAAATGTTTTACTTTCACAACTTACAAATATGTTTAACCATGCTGTTTTCACTGTGCCTTTTAATTTGATGTTATCGTGGCTCACACTTTCAAAATGATTAGTAAATACATTTCTTTTTAATAGGAACCAGTCCTTCCCGGCTGTTTCCTGCGTGCCAAGGCCATTGGACTGATGCCCATGATTGATCAGGTACTTCTTTTTACTGACAAAATCAAATACGAGTGTTATTTACTTCCTTCTTTAAAAAAGGTTAAAAATTTGTGAATTTAGGGTGAGAAAGATGATAAGATCATCGCAGTTTGTGCTGATGATCCTGAATATAAGCACTATACCGACATCAAAGAGCTTCCTCCTCATCGCTTGTCTGAGATTCGCCGCTTCTTTGAAGACTGTATCCTTTAACACGTTTACTCTTCTTAATCTGATTAATCATTGACTTCAACATATAGATTTATTGGGAATTTCCTGACATTTTGTTCAGACAAAAAGAATGAAAACAAGGAGGTTGCCGTCAATGATTTCTTACCTTCCACTACTGCTGTCGACGCCATCCAGTACTCAATGTAAGCTTTCTAAATTGGACAAAAAAGGGTTTTCCCTAAAATATAATTCACTTGGGAATTTATTTAAATTACTACACCATATCCCAAGAGACACTGTACTGTAAAGATGCAATTTAAAAAAATTAGGAGACAGACAGAATAATAATGTATGTGTTTGTAGAGTTCATATTTCACGATGTTCTTTTCCAGATCACTTCTTCATTGTATTTTAGCCTGTAGTTTAGTTTTACAAGCTTATCACCTTTCAACTCATTGCAAATCTTTATTTCCTTCCCAAATGAGAAAGAAACTCAGTTTTCAGTCTCGAAAAACTACTCTCCTCCAACCCATAGATAGACTGAACTTGATTATTTGTGAGAACTTTTGGTTTGTCGATATGTACATATGAGTAATTATATTGATGAGCACTCTATGGTTAAGAGCAGATAAATTTGAAGTTAGATGTGTCTATTGAAAATACGATGAGTCATAAAAGTATCAATTGATATATTTAGAAGTTTAACGTGTCATTTAAAAGAAAATCTTCGAACTGTCAATTCATATTTTTTAAAATTGAAGGTGTCAGTTGTCACTGAAAAAAAATACGATTAAATTAGGATATTAATTCATAATGAACGTATATATATATATATATATATATATATATCGATAAATAGATAGATTTAGATGGCTAATTATCTTTTAATATCCTCAGATGTTGTGTGTGCAGGGATCTCTATGCCGAGTACATTCTTCACACTTTGAGGAGGTAAAGAAATGTGCGTATCTCTTTTGAGTGTTTCTTTGTACTGATTATTCAATAAGTCATCTTCTTAGCTGTAATGGAAGATGTTTTCAACACCTTAAATTTGGGCTTGGACTCTTGTTTTTCTATGACAACATAAAAGACAATAATTTTAAAAAAAATGATTTTTAATTTATTTTGTAAATTAAAATTAATGATAACATAACTAGCACTCATAGCGTGAGATGATGACAGTAGATTGACCACTAAGCTCGCACAGATTTTGGACAATTCTCTGCCACAAACTACACAGTATGGACAGGGGACCAATTCTTTCTTTGATTTTTCATTTTCTATTTAATTTATATAATTTATTATATAAATTATGCCGGTTATCATCCTTGGCAATGTGAATGCTAGTAGGCTATACGAAGAATCATATTTCATCGATTATCAATACAAATAAATAAGATTGATATATAGCGTGACATATTTATCTATAGCTCCCGACCCACATAGTCGACGTATGGCTCGTGAAATGCACGATCCTCGAGCATTGTTATCGGAAATTCCTCATAAAACGATCCCCAATTTTTCTTCCTAGACGATTCTAACAAAAATATAGTATTGGACATTGAATCTTGCTTATGTATCGATAGTATTCGTATTTAAACTATATATTATAATAAAATGCCGAATTTATTAAACTATATTAGCTGACCTAACTATGATGAACTAATTTCTCTTTGAAAGTTGAGAAGGACACCGAGCCAATTGACCTAAAGTAACACTCTCCCTCGACCATCCAATTTTGGTCCCCAGTACGCCCATTAGTCTTAGCTTCATTGTCTTTATTCCATCTCCTTTTATCTTGGAACGATTTGACCCTTCTTCATAATTTAGTGAAAATACACATTGCTGTCACTAATTTAACATCTTATTTTACGAATTAGGGTGATTAATAACAACGGTGCCGCTAATTTTTTTACTACATTTGTGACATTATGATGACTTAAAATCTTTCGAGTCAGGCTGATAAACCCGAGTTCATCTCTTTTGAGATTGTTTCTCTGTAATACGTATATGATCGAGTCTTGAAATTCAATATTATCGTTTGATTTTCATGGTGAATTTTCTTTTCTATTCTTGTTTTTTTTGCAAAAAAGTAATTTTAACGTTAATTTTTTATGTTTATTTCAAAGACATTAGTTACTTTCTGAACCCTAGGTCTTAGTGTTTTATTCAATAAATTGGTGTGTTTTCGAAAGAATCGAAGTTTTAGAAGTCTAGATGTATTTATTATATACTTTCTTTCTCTAAAGCACAGAACTTTGGTGTTTTCTCTCTCTAAAAACCTACAAGGAGTCAACAAAAGCTCACACATGGCGAGTTCCAGTTAGGGTTTCAATCTTTCTGGTCAAAGAAGAAGGCACCGATCCTTTTATTCGAACGTGGAAATCGAGAAATCAGGTAGTCTCAGAAGCGATGAAGATTGATTTGATTTTTTGTAAAAGTTCGTTTCTTATTTTCCTTCCGTTTCTTCTTCCTCGATGGCGAGTCTGAATTAGGGTTCTTACTGAAATTTAGAGATCTGCTGTTTGGAAAAGCTTTGATGTGCAGGCGGGTTTATGGATTTTTTGCAGAAAGAAAAAGAAGGAATTGCTCAAAACCTTTTCTTTCAGCTTCAGCAAATAAAACCCATTATTATCCATGAAAAGTTACAGATTCAAGCCCCGTCTCCGAATGTCTGTAATTCAAGCTTCCAAGGTCACAACAATGGCGGATGTAGAGGAGAGAGAAATGGGCCGAGAGAGAGAGAGCTTCTGTTCGAGAAAATCGTGACTCCAAGCGACGTGGGAAAGCTAAACAGGCTGGTGATTCCAAAACAATTTGCAGAAAAATACTTTCCGCTGGACTCTTCGGAGAACGAGAAAGGTCTTTTTCTGAGCTTTGAAGATCGAAACGGACAACAATGGCGGTTCCGCTACTCTTACTGGAAAAGCAGCCAGAGCTTCGTCATGACAAGGGGATGGAGTCGCTTTGTAAAAGATAAAAAACTGCATGCTGGAGATGTAGTATCTTTCGAACGTTATGTTACAGAGATTGGGAAGAACAGCTTCCATTTTCGGATAGATTGGAGGCATCGTTCGGACATTGTTCTACGTCAGAGAGACCTCCATTTTCATGGAAAATTACCAAGGTTCAATCTCCCCAATCTCGGGTTTAATTTGTTTCACAACTTAAACCCTCTTTCGACAAGCTCTGAGAGATCCAAGGCAGTTATGGAGCCTGTCACTCAAATCCGCCACTGTCGAAGCTCTGAAGCTAAACCTAAAAAACTGAGACTGTTCGGAGTAAACCTGGAGTGTCCAGAAGAGCCAAAACGACCCCCATATCCTCGTTTCGAGTCTTCTTCTTCTTCTCTCTCCCCCAATGAAACTCCATTGTTGCAGACTGAAACTCAGTTTTCCAGTAGAGAAAAAGCTTCATCTCTCTTCCCATTGCACTGGAATCCATAGCCAACAGATCTCCCAAAACAAAAACTGTATGTCTTTTCTTCAACGGAAATGAAATGGTCATAGAAATGAACATCAATCATGACTGTAAATCTTCTAAAATCAATAAATGTATTTTATATTTGTTGGTTATCTGTAAATCTTACTTGGATCTGATGATGAATTACAGTCATTCTCTCTCATCAATCATCTTCCTGAATCTACTGACACTGCTTATTATATAGCTGTTTGCCTATCTTTGAAGTGTAGATTTTAGGGTTCTACGGCTTTTCTCTCTCTTGCTTGCTCTTCTGCTTCTGCTGTGTTCTGTACTGTTCAGTCACCTTCTTCACTTTTTAGCGACAGTATTAGGGCAAATTAGTTTAATCTGCATAGCCATTTTACTGAGTTTATCTTCCACATTATCCAAAACTTGAAATCTTTTATCAGTTTGAGGTACCTGTTTTTCAAATATGTGTCCTTGTTCGTTGATTCGATTATTCAAAATGAATTCTTATTCATAAATGGCGATGAATTTTTCATCTGTCCGTACTAATTTATGTTATTTTTTTCTTCTATGTTTTGTGGTCGTTTGTGTCAAAGTAACGAACACAAGATTTCGATGCACTTTTCAGATTTCCAAGAACTAATTGGTATCTTTGTTCTATTGCTTTCGCATAGAGAGAAGCATACGATTGTGCACATTTTATCGTGCTATCGCAAGCAACTGACATATGTTTATGGTGATTTATGTTCCATAAATTTAATCATGAAACTACGACTAACGGGTCTCGTAGCTCGTTCTTGAAGTGTCCGATGCAAATTCATGTCGTAGTGACGCAATTTATAATAGTATTTGATGTCTCAATCTCAAATTCGAGGATTTTTGTGATCAAGGTTTAAATTTCATCGAGGGTTTTTTTATTGCTGTTATGAGAACGAATACTTCGTTTATGCTCGGGTTTTGTTACGACTCACTGGTAACTATGTGGAACTAAATACATTGGTCGGGCCACTTAAGATCTACATGCGTATAATAATTCATTTTTTACGTAGGTTCGAGCAATTATGAGACTAAACGCAATTTATGATGTTTCTCAAACATAGTATGACAAAATAACCGAAAAACATATCAATTAAATTACATAAATAACTTAAAACGAGTAACGGTTCAAACTAGGTGATTGGTTTTAATAAATTAATGAGGAATCATCAAATAATAAATTAATTTAATCCTGATTTATGAACACCAAAGTATTGAGATGGGCTCTGAACAATGGTGGGTACTGGGTAGGGTTTGTTGGGCTTTGGGAAAGTTTGGTTGCAAATCCCCGCCATCGCCATTTCAGCGGTTCAGCGGGACGCCAAGGAAACTGCAAAGGTGACAGAGCTGTAAGTGAGAACTGATTTCGATGCTTTTACTCTAGTTCTGCAATTGTGAAAGATTCGTTTGCTTGTTATTTCTCGACGATTAAGAGAAGGACAGGAAAGGGGTTTGAGAAATGAGCGGAGGAAAAGAGTACCGCTGTGTGCGATGCGGATTTGAGATCAGTTCACTGTTCGTGCAGTATTCACCTGGAAACATCCGTTTGATGAAATGCGTATGTTTAGCTGAAAATTCTCTCCTCTTTTACTATCTGTTGTTTCAATCAGATTCAATCGTCTTCTATAAATTTGTGTTTTGAAGGTGAATTGCAAAGCGGTCGCGGACGAGTATATCGAATGTGAAATCATGGTAATCGATCTGTTTTCCCCATGAATTTCATTTATTTACCATTTAGTAGTGTAGTAATTCGATGGGTGTTTATGCTTCAGATTCTTCTGATCGATTTGATTTTGCATAAACTTCAAGCTTACAGACATCTTCTCCACAACACCCTTTTCAGAGATAATTCGAATTCCCCGGTAAATCCAAAGGGGAAATGATTTTTAATGGATTTAATCTGCTACAAAAAATTGCCTCTAGAGATGCTAACATACAGCCTTTTTGCAGGGTTTATTGTTCAAGTGTGTGTTGGGTTATCTAGTTTTAGACGCTTGTATCCTGTCTATCGAATCTGTGTTCCTTGCTTCATACCTTCGAAGTTAATTTTGTGTTCTTCTGAGCAATTTATAGACCGTTACATACTTCTTCATTCAAGTAATGCAAAACGAGATTCCTCCATCAAAATTTCATCATTCCTTGGGTCTTATCAGGGGGTGCGAATCTGTAAAAGTCACTTTTGAATTCAAGTAATTGTCAATTTTATGGTGGATCAGATATTTAATGTGATTCACTTTGAGCACTTTTCTTTTGGTTGTAGATTTGTTTGGATGTGCTTTTGGGAAACTTAATATTTCTTTGCACTTTCTATCTGGCAACAAGGAAGATTTTGAATATTTCTGCTGCGACTCACAGGTAAATATCTTTATGCTGAAAATACTACCTCATCAACGCTTTTAATAGTGGAGCTTCAAATATGAAATGTTCAAGTACAGCATGGCTTGTGCGTGAACCTTAAATAGCTATTTACTTTCTATTTTGCAGTTACAAAGACCTTTTTCTTGGTATCATTATCTCGAGTTACTTCAAAATGTTTCTGATTGCTATGATGGTATGGTTCTTAACTGAAAAATGATTTTAAATTAGCATTGCATTATACTTGTTATTGTCAAAGTTTCTTCAAATTACCTCAGGTTTGGGAATTTCCATCAACCGTGATCTACATCATTGACATATTTGTTTTATCATCCAATGCAGTGGCAGTAAGAGGTTAGATT